>JAKOOJ010000058.1:649567-832067 GCA_022577455.1 Arizona elegans | reverse complement strand
GGCGCAGAAATATTTCAGTCATAATTTCACATATAGCCATTATGTGTATTACAGCCTGCCTATTGTTCAAAATAGACATTAGTATGATGGCTGATGTTTGACAGCAAGCCTAAAAGTCCAAAGATCACAAGAGCGCTGCTTTCTCTGTAGGTATACAAAACATCACACACCAGGAATAGCATATTAAGATGGACCCTCTTAATCTGCTCAGACCCTCCCATGCATCTGAAGACATGAGTCTATAACTCACAAAATGTCAGCCGTTCAAAGTTGACCCAGTCAGAAAGCGAACAAAACTAAGGCAAAACTAGGATGCTATTTTCATTGTTGTAGGGTAGAATAACAGAATCTTGAAAGCTTGACCAAGTTTCTCTCTGTCCCTTTTATGCCACGCAGAATCAAGGCGGGGTTATTTTAAATTTCTTTCTTTCCCTCCCTACTTTTCCAGGGTAAGTCTTGCGGTCCCTTTTTATCTGTAAATGGTTGTTGCATTCCTTACACACACTAACAGAGAAACGCGCACAATGAAAGAAATTTCTAAAAGAATAAACACAATACCAATTTTGAAAGAAAGAAGAAAAGAAAAAAAAAAAAGCAAAGGAAGTAACAAAGGATTTAAAAAGCGCCAAGAAACAAATGGAGACGAGAAAGAAAGGAAAGGAAAGAAAAAAGGAAAAGAAAAAGAAAAAAGTTACAGGTAACCCTCGACTTGTGACCACAACTGAGCCCAGAATTTCTTGCTAAGTGAGACATTCGTGAAGTGAGCTTTGTCCCATTTTACGACACAATTTTTCTGCCACAATTGTTGAGTAAATCCCTGCAGTTGGAAAAAAAAGCAAGAAAGAAAAATCTAGAGGTTGAAAGAAAAACCGTAGATCAAAATCACAGCTGGCTGGTTTTCAATCCCCAGCAAGACTGGAGTTGTAATGTGCACAGCAAAAAGATGAATTAGCTTTCAAAAATAATAAACACCTCTAAATTCTGCCTTGAGCTTCTGAAGTTTGTAGGCTCGAGCATCCTAGTAGTAAAACCACTCGCCCCTGCTGGGCAGGGCAAGTTTTCATAACCTGCAAATTGGCATTTCTTTGCGAGGCTTCCTGTCCTCCAACTGCTTGCTAATATTACCCAGTACTTGCTTAACTATTTGTCTTCATCGGATGTATCGCCTCAAATTAATTTCCTGATGTACAGATCCATGTAATCCTCTGTATTTTGGCTCTTTCTCACCCTGGAGTCAGCCATCAAAGCAGATTGCATTGAGGGAGTCAATTCGTTAGGTACAGAGCAGGAGGCTTAGCTGGGCAAGTTTCTGTTATTTCGGGGTCATAGAAAAGGAGAGAAGAGAGAAGAGAAGAGAAGAGGAGAGGAGAGGAGAGGAGAGGAGAGGAGAGGAGAGGAGAGGAGAGGAGAGGAGAGGAGAGGAGAGGAGAGGAGAGGAGAGGAGAGAAGAGAATATAGAACAGAACAGAAAGAACAGAACAGAACAGGAACAGAAGAGGAGAAGAGGAGAGGAGAGGAGATGAATAGAATAGAATAGAATAGAATAGAATAGAATAGAATAGAATAGAATAGAATAGAATAGAATAGAATAGAATAGAAACCTTCGATCCACCTGTGGAGTTCCGTGCATCCATGTTATAAAAGTTGCACAACGTTCTCAGAGACTCTTCCCATCCTGCTAACAATCTTTTTGGACTGTTGCCTTCTGGCAGAAGATACAGGACAATTAAAACTCGGACCACACGTTTTCTGAATAGTTTTATTTATCCCAGAACTATAATTTCACTCAACCATGAATTCAAGGGCCACCATCAGTGAGTTGTTGGACAGTATTACTTGGTCTGTTGTGTGGATGTTTGGGTGGTTTAGAGGTGGGGAATTTGTGGTGGGTTGGGGGGGGGTGTTTGGGGATTGTTATGTGTGTTGGACCTGGTCTTTGGGTGTTAAGTGAATTTCGTTGTATGGGTATACTGTGTATACACGTACAATGACAATAAAGTTATTTATTGATTTATTTCATCGTACAAATGTTTCATTGTTATTTGAATTCTGCCCTAAAGATTTATTTATTTATTATAGGAATGCCTACCTTAATCAAAAACCCTCGGGGCTGATTCACATAAAAAGGTTTTTAAGCAACATCAACTACCGGACAATTAAATTTAAGCTAAAACCCATTTGATCCACGGAGGCTACCCGAGCTTAAAAGCAAAATAAAGCAATTAGGAGAAGTCGTTTTTATTCTTCTCCAAGATGGCGCCTTCTAGAAGTTTGAAACTGGAGTCCCCATCTTCCACAACTCAGTTTGATTTACCTTTTTGGCTGAAAATGGATAATCTTGGGTGTTAAGTGCTCCACGGAAGTGCTGTTGAGGGCATGTAATATCCAATAGCCAATATCTATCCCTCCTCTCACAAATTTCCATTTTTGTCAATGGTTTTATTGCATTATGAGATTTGAATAAATGCATTATGGAATACAGGTAATAACCAAGCACAGTGGCATTTATACCATAGGAAGTGGAAGTGGTTAACATGGTGATGATTCCAATGACTTAAACTTTTCAAGATGATGTTGAATACGATCTGTAAAACGGAGAGACCGTAAAGTTGCTTAAATGGTATCATTAATGCCAATATGTGACCCAGCCGAATAGCTGCAAAATGCCTTGAATAATTTTATAACATGAGAAATATTTCAGCCTTTAATACTTAATAGTAAAGCCTCCACTATTGCTATAAATATTAAGAGGGAAAAAGTGGGGGTTGGGGGGGGGAGAAATTGGCTGGAAAAACAAATAGGTGGTGTGTGTGTATTTATGATGCAGATTCAAAATTCCAGGATCCATTATCTAGAAACACCAACAGATCTATCATCCATCTCTCTCTCTGTCTCTCCATCCATATCTCTCTATCTCTCTATCTATATCTATCATCTATCTGTCTATCTATCTATCTATCTATCTATCTATCTATCTATCTATCTATCATTTGTCATATTTCTATGCCGCCCACTCTCCGAGGACTCTGGGCGGCTTACACCAAAGACAGTATACTAAATAGCATATTGCACCCACCAACAATCTGGGTCCTCATTTTACCCACCTCGGAAGGATGGAAGGCTGAGTCAACCTTGAGCCGGTGAGATTTGGTCCGCTGATCTGCTGAACTAGCAGTCAGCTGAAGTAGCTGCAGTACTGCACCCTAACCACTGCGCCACTTCGGCTCTATCTATCTATCTATCTATCTATCTATCTATTGATCTATTGATCTATCTATCTATCATCTATCTGACTATCTATCTATCTATCTATCTATCTATCTATCTCATATTTATCATCTATTTCTCTCTCTCTCTCTCTCTCTCTCTCTATCCATCTATCATCTATCATCTATCTATCATCTATCTATCTATCTATCTATCTATCTATCTATCTATCTATCTATCTATCCATATCTATTATCTCTATCTATTTCTCTCTCTCTCTATCATATCTATCTATCTGTCTGTCTGTCTGTCTGTCTGTCTGTCTGTCTCTCTCTCTCTAATATCTATCTATCTAATATCTATCTCATATCTATCTATCATCTATCTATCTATCAATCCATATCTATTATCTATCTATCTATCTATCTATCTATCTATCTATCTATCTATCATCTATCTATCCATTCATCCATCCATCCATCCATATCTATTATCTCTCTATCATCAGAGCTTCTAGAGAACAGATTACCTAAAACACACACACTTACACAAATGCGCCCCCCCCTTTTCAGGTTGCAGCCTTGCTTGTTTCCTTCTGCACGAAGCAGCCCATTATTTATTTGTAATTGTCTCTGACTCCGAGCCCACCTAACCCAAACTGCCCTCCTCCTTCTTCCTCCCTGCCTTCCTCTTCACACACCTGCCCAGCAGATAAGAAATTGGCAATTGGGACATGTGAATGTTCGGCAGGAAGAAAACATCTTGTGCTTCGCTAATGTGTCATAAAATCTCATTTTATCCTGCTGGGCGGTTTGGAAAATGAAGAAAAAAGAATTCCGGAGTCTCCGAGTGAATTGGTGTCAAGATGATTAAACTTTGTATGTTTCTGAAACGAGGGCTAATAGAAGAGAAGGAATATAAAAGGGTTGAATATCCCAGTTTATTTAATCAGTTAACTCAGGGAAAGCTGCTCTCTAATAATTGGAGTGATTTGTGAGCATTGGATGGAAATGTAGCAAGGAAAGAACCAAACTAGAATTAAGGAGAAATTTCCTAACAATGAGAACAATTAACCAGAGGAACAGCTTGCCACCAGAACTTATCAGTACTCCATCCCTGGAGGCTTTTAAGAAGAGATTGAACAGACACTTCTCTGGAATGGGACATGGTCTCCTGCTTAAGCAGTCTCTTGGACTAGAAGGTCCGTTCCAACTCTGTTATCCATCATCCATCCATCACATTACTGGGAAATTGGTCTCTCTCTCCCTCCCCCCCCCCTCTCTCTCTCTGTAAAAAACTAAGTTAATAGCCACATAATGCATGTGAAAAATGGCTATGATATTGATTGTCAGATCATGGTTACTGTCTTGGCATCCTTTTTCTCTCCCTGGGGATGTTTTGACAACAAACAGCTTTATTTGGCAAATGAAATGGACTTATATCGTAGATGCCTCATATGTCACAGGTAAATAAGTCTTACCATACAATTGCAGAGTTTAGGGGCCTTCTTTGAAAAGCAGATTGTGCACAATTCTAGGCTGCATCAACAGAGGGATAAAATCAAGATCACGTGAAGTGTTAATGCCACTTTATAAGGCCTTGGTAAGGCCACACTTGGAATCCTGCATCCAGTTTTGGTCACCACAATGTAAAAAAGATGTTGGTACTCTAGAAAGAGTGCAGAGAAGAGCAACCAAGATGATTAGGGGACTGGAGGCTAAAGCATATGAAGAACGGTTGCAATGGGTATGTCTAGTTTGATGAAAAGAAGGACTTGGAGAGACATGATAGCAGTGTTCCAATATCTCAGGGGCTGCCCCAAAGAAGAGGGAGTCAAGCTATTCTCCAAAGCACCTGAGGGCAGGACAAGAAGCAACGGATGGAAACTAATCAAGGAGAGAAGCAACTTAGAACTAAGGAGAAATTTCCTGACAGAACAATGGAACAACCTGCCTCCAGAAGTTGTGAATGCTCCAACACTGGAAGTTTTAAAGAAGATGCTGGACAACCATTTGTCTGAAGTGGTGTAGGGTTTCCTGCCTAAGCAGGGGGGTTGGACTAGAAGACCTCCAAGGTCCCTTCCAACTCTGTTATTCTAATATATATATAAATAGACATCTGAGCCCTTCAGAACTGCTGCTCTTCTTCTGGCTTTTGTCTCCAGAGTTTTCTCAAACCTGCTACCCAATTGCAATGATGTGACAGAAGAATAAAATTAAGGAAATGCGTGACCGGAGAAAGAATATTCTAATTATAAGTGATTTAATTAATTTTTTTAAGAAAGCAAACACTTGATGAGGACACAAACCTCTAGACGCAGATGCATAATAAGCAAAATGAAAAGAACCAGCCTGTGCTCCATTCCTGGCATTTTTTTTTTTTTTTTTTTTTTTTTAGCAATCCTTCTACTCAAACTAGAATTTGCGCAGCTTCGAGAGCAGGAAAGGGCAACCGGGAGAAACAATAAATGGCTGGCATGAATGTATAAACAGAGAAGATCCAAAACACTTGTTGAAAATGACTTCCTCCGGAACATCAAAGAGCTTTATGAGAATGCAAAATTAATCTCGTCAACCGAGGCCGAAGCAGCCAGCAACGATGCTACATGAGCCCTACCACTAATGGTAATTAATTGTCAGGAAATGTCACTAGGGAAGCACACTTCTAAGACAAGCTACTGGTGTGGCGGAGCAGCTGTTGGCTAGCATTAATTGGCTCTAAAAACAGAGTTGTCCACTGAAGAAATGGCCTGTGCATGCAACTGAAAAACCAGCTGCCAACGACACTCCGATTAATGACAAACAGAGCATCCCCAGGAATTGACAAGGCCTTAGGAATGACCCTAAGAGCAGGGGAACAGAACACACAATAAGGAAAACCTACATAAAATGTTTTATAGGTGGCACTTACCACCGGCAAGATTAGCAAAGATGTTTAAAAACATGTCCGCCAAATGCTGGAAATGTAATCATAAATAGAATAGAATAGAATAGAATAGAATAGAATAGAATAGAATAGAATAGAATAGAATAGAATAGAATAAGAGTAGAGTAGAGTAGAGTAGAGTAGAGTAGAATAGAATAGAATAGAATAGAATAGAATAGAATAGAATAGAATAGAATAGAAAAGAAAAGAATAGAAGTAGAGTGGAGTGGAGTGGAGTGGAGTGGAGTAGAGTAGAGTAGAGTAGAGTAGAGTAGAAGTAAAGGAGAGTAGAGTAGAATAGAATAGAATAGAATTAGAATAGAGTAGAGTAGAGTAGAGTAGAGTAGAATATAATAGAAGTAGAGTAGAGTAGAGTAGAGTAGAAGTAAAGTAGAGTAGAGTAGAATAGAATAGAATAGAATAGAGTAGAGTAGAGTAGAGTAGAGTAGAGTAGAATAGAATAGAATAGAATAGAATAGAATAGAAGTAGAGTAGAGTAGAGTAGAATAGAATAGAATAGAATAGAATAGAATAGAATAGAATAGAATAGAATAGAATAGAATAGAATAGAATAGAAGTAGAGTGGAGTGGAGTGGAGTGGAGTGGAGTAGAGTAGAGTAGAGTAGAATAGAATAGAAGTAGAGTAGAGTAGAGTAGAGTAGAATAGAATAGAATAGAATAGAATAGAATAGAATAGAATAGAAGTAGAGTAGAGCAGAGCAGAGCAGAGCAGAGCAGAGCAGAGCAGAGCAGAGCAGAGCAGAGTAGAGTAGAGTAGAATAGAATAGGAGTAGAGTAGAGTAGAGTAGAGTAGAGTAGAGTAGAATAGAATAGAATAGAATAGAATAGAATAGAATAGAATAGAATAGAATTCTTTATTGGCCAAGTGTGATTGGACACACAAGGAATCTATCTTTGGTGCATAAGCTCTCAGTGTACATAAAAGAAAAGATACGTTCATCAAGAATCATAAGGTACAACACTTAATGATAGTCATAGAGTACAAATAAGCAATCAGGAAACAATATCAATATAAATCATAAGGATGCCAGCAACAAGGTTACAGTCATGCAGTCATAAGTGGGAGGAGATGGGTGATAGGAAGGATGAGAAGATTAGTAGTAATGCAGACTTAGTGAATAGTTTGAGTATTGGGGGAATTAGTTGTTTAGCAGTGATGGCGTTTGGGGAAAAACTGTCCTTGTGTCTAGTTGTTCTGGTGTGCAGTGCTCTATAGCCTCGTTTGGAGGGTAGGAGTGGAAACAGCTGATGTCCAGTATGCGAGGGGTCTGTAGATATTTTCACAGCCCTCTTTTTCACTCGTGCTGTATGTAGGTCCTCAATGGAATATATTTCATCTCCTGGATAGTTTTCCAAAACAAACATGAAATCCACATTTATTTGCAGGTCTTTAATCAGAGACAGTTCCAGCATTCCTTTGGCAAATACGCCAGAGAGGATTTGTTGGAAGAAATGTCCATCTGGGTTCAGTTCCAAGTGGGGGGGAAAAGTCATTGGATTCATTATTGATAAACAGGATCACATGGTTTGAGATCCTGGGCAGAAAAGGGCAGAGATGCTGAGAGTTGCCTGGGTTTTATGCCCTCTGTTGGGCTTTGAATTTGAGCTCGTGTTCTGATTGGTTGTCAGACTTCCATGGGGCCATGCAGGGGTAAATCTGTAGTCTGTCCTAAGTCCCAAGCTTGGTTGACTTTTGCTGGGTGATGATGTAATGAAAAGGCTTTTGGCAATTCCTACTATGGCTCTCCCTGAAGGAGGTAGATCTTTGTTGGGTAGAATAGACTGGTCCAGGCCTTAAGGGCCCATTGACAAAGGTGGGGGGCTGAGTTTCTGCTTCCCTTTTAGGGAAAATATTTTTCCCTTTTAATCTTTCCTAAAATATCTCATTTTCCTAGGAGAGGGGTGGGTGCTAACTTCCTGCAGATTGAAAAAATAAAATTGAACAGAACTCCGACTTGTCATTGGAGCCAAGAGCTGAGAAGAAGAATGTTCAGCACCCTGTCAGGATGATTGACAACCTTCCTGAGCCGTTGAGCATAGTTGACGATGTTGAATGACTGTCGTGGGATCCTTGGGTGTTGACAACATGACTTCCTTGATGGACACCATCAAAAAAAACAACAACATATTGACCGGAAGGCACACAACATCTTGGATGGCCTCACTATGAGAGAGGTGACCTTTGGGAGATCCAGCAGCTTTGGTTCAGACGAAGACAAGGCTAGGCAATTGTATGCTCTTGTGTGACTTTGCTTAAGCAGGGGTCTCCAACCTTGGCAACTTTAAGACTTGTGGACTTCAACTCCCAGAATTCCTCAGCCAGCTGGCTGAGGAATTCTGGGAGTTGAAGTCCACAAGTCTTAAAGTTGCCAGGGTTGCTGGCTGAGGAATTCTGGGAGTTGAAGTCCACAAGTCTTAAAGTTGCCAAGGTTGGAGACCCTTGTACTTAAGAACACAAAAGTCCATTCTTCACTTTTTGTTACTGTAACATAACATAAGAAATTGTACAGGGGAAGCATAGGCCAACTTCTTCGTTGGGTTAATGAGGAAGTCTACTGAGCAGGTTCTATACGTGTATTTTTTCTTAAGATAAAGGTTCCCCTCGCACATATGTGCTAGTTGTTCCCGACCCTAGGGGCCGGTGCTCATCTCCATTTCAAAGCCGAAGAGCCAGCGCTGTCCGAAGACGTCTCCATGGTCATGTGGCCGGCATGACTCAACGCCAAAGGCTCACGGAACACTGTTCCCTTCCCACCAAAGGTGGTCCCTATTTTTCTACTTGCATTTTTTAGGTTATTTCGAACTGCTAGTTGGCAGAAGCTGGGACAAATAACAGGAGCTCACCCCGTTACGCGGCACTAGGGATTCGAACCGCTGAACTGCCAGCCTTTTGATTGACAAGCTCAGCATCGTAGCCACTAAGCCACCCCATTTTTTTTCTTGCCTAAGTGTAAGACTTGACTTTTCTCTTCTTGAAAACCTCCAGTCATGCAGCACGTACAACTTCTGGAGGCGAGTCGTTCCATTGATCAATTGTTCTCACTGACATAAAGCTTTCCCTTGGATCTAGGTTGGCTCTCTCCTTGATAAGTTTCACTTCTTGTCCTGTCCTCAGATGCTTTGGAGAACAGGTTAACCTTCCCTTCTCTGTGACAGCCCCTCAAGTACAGGAAGAGCTGCTATCACGTCACACCCTAATTTCTTCTCTTCGTTAGACTACAGATATACACTTCCTGCAACCGTCCATCATATGATGTAGCCTCCATCTTTCTCCATCTATCATCTTTGTTGCTTTTCTCTGCACTCTTTCTAGGGTCTCAAATAGTGGTGGAATTCAATTTTTTTTACTACAGGTTCTGTGGTGTGGCTTGGTGGGTGTGGCAGAGGAAGGATGCTGCAAAATCCCCATTCCCTCCCCACTCCAGGGGGAAGGATACTGCAAAATCCCCATTCCCTCCCCACTCCAGGGGGAAGGATACTGCAAAATCCCCATTCCCACCCCACTCCAGGGGAAGGATATTGCAAAATCTCTATTCCCACTCCACTCTGGGGCCAGCCAGAGGTGGTATTTGCCGGTTCTCCAAACTACTCAAAATTTCCGCTACCAGTTTGCCAGAACCTGTCAGAACCCCCTGGATTTCACCCCTGGTCTCAACATCTGTTTTGTATTGTGGTAACCAGAATTAGATGCTGCATTCCAAGTGCTGAGCTTCCTTCAAAGAAGACTGCTGGTTTTTATTCCTTCCATAGACAGATTTAAAAAGTATTTTACTTTGCATGCAATCTACCCCTTTAATCTGCAATTCAGACTAAGGCACAAAAGGCATTTGTTCAAAAATGTCACCGAGTTTCAGGGAACAATAGTGGCTTCTTGATGTTTGTTAGAGCTTCTTGGATTCACGGTTTATTGGAAAATGCTTTAGTTTCTATTAGCTCACTTGCCTGATTCAATATTCTTCTGTCTGGCAAGGCAATTGTCCCATAAAAGAACCTTAGAAGATCAGGGACTGAAAAAGAAAAAACGTAGATAAATGTCTTAGCCATTTTACAATCATTCTTTTTTTCATGTTCTCTGCAATTCCACTAAATTTTCCCCTTCCTCATCCATTTTGTGCTTCTGCAGAAATGTCCCTCAATTATTATGATCAATAGATGTAAAACTTGAGATCGCTTTCAAGGTTGCAGCTGAATAGCTCTTATGGGATTCTCAGAGATAAGGGCCTTTAATTCTAGTATTTTCAAGTTGAGTAGATGGAGAAGAGAACGAGTCTACATTTATTAGCCTGCTGAGGAACAGTTCGCTCCAAAGGAAAGGAAGGTTGAGTGGTCGCTGTTGAAATGACAATCAGAAAAAAAAAAAAAAAGATTCTGCCTGTCCCTCTCGAAATATGGGCATTCATCCTAGTTTCTGTCCTCAGAACAACCTGCAAACTTTTAAAGAAGTATTAATCGCCTGTAAAACTAACCAAACGGAACTGGCAGCAGAGTCGGACAGCGATGAGGCTGAGGAAGAACAGGGGCCAGTCCTGGAGGCTGAGGAAGGCCCAGATGAGGGCTCTACATCGGAGGCAGAGATGAGGCCAAGGCTATCGGGGAGTGATGTGCGGACTCCGGAACCTGCAGAGGCTGACAGCAGAGAGGCAGAGGAACAGGAGGAGCCTGTTCCTAGTGCATGTATGTAAAGAGCTGCCAGAAGGCAAGAGCAGCTAAAGCAAAGAGGACGACTCAGGAGTAAGGCCAAGAGATGATTGGCCCCTTCCATAAGACTTAAAAGACCAGCAATGGAAAACAACGGTGATAGATTTGTTTCTTTTCTTGCTGCATTTATTTCTTGTTGGCCTCTTCTGTTCCTGAACTTTTGCCCAGAAAAGCCTTTGGCAGATTGCCTAATTAGACCAAGGTTGGTGATAAGGCTGAAGGATTGTGTTATGAAGAATTTGTTTTGAATTAGTTTGGACTACAGCTGAGAATGAGTTAATTCTCAGCTGTTCTAACAAAGTCTGTTTGTTTTCGAACTGATTACGTCTGATAATACCTACTTGGGCCTGGGTCACAACACAAACAGGGTTAAGGGATGGGGTATAGAACCACAGGGTTTGGAAAGGACCTTAGAGGTCTTTTAGTCCATCCACAGGGTACGTCGTTACATGAACGAGATGATTCATTTTGTCTCAGCTCACACGGCAAACGTGAGAGATTGTGGAGAATCTGGAAAAGAGAAGGAAGGGAGAGCAGATCTAAGCAATCACGAGAACGGACACCTCGTTTGGCTGCTGGAGCATGTGATGCAAGCTCACCCCTTCCTGTGGCAGCAGACGGGTCTCGAACACAACCCTGCCAATCCTCAGACCGGAACCTTGTGAGTCACTGTCCTCATTGGTTAATTGAAAGCTATTTACTAGGGCAGCCAAGTGTCACCTCTATTGAATCCCTCCTATAGAGTTAAACAAGGAAAACAATCGCATTTTCTCAAGCTTGTGCCTCTCCGGGTGTGTTGAACTATGATTGGATTAATCACCTTCCAGCATGGAGGGAATGATGGGATTTGTAGATCATCTGGAGGCACCTGGTTGAGGAATCTGGACTGTTGGTTTCATGTCTTTTTTTTTTTTGCAGCCAAGAAATTAAAAGACTCCTGCTCCTGGGGAGAAAAGCTATGGCAAATCTAGACAGCATGCTAAAAAGCAGAGACATCACCCTGCCAACAAAAGTGCGTATAGTCCAGGCTATGGTTTTCCCAGTTGCAATGGATGGCTGTGAAAGTTGGACCATAAGGAAGGCTGAGAAGGCCAAAGAATGGAGGCCTTTGAACTCTGGTGTTGGAGAAGATTCCTGTGAGTCCCTTGGACTGCAAGGCCATCCAACCAGTCAGTCCTAGAGGAGATCAACCCTGACTGTTCTTTGGAAGGCCAGATCCTGAAGAGGAAACTCAAATGCTTTGGCCACCTAAGGAGAAGGAAGGATTCACTGGAGAAAAGCCGAATGCTGGGAACGATGGAGGGCAAAAGAAGAAGGGGACGGCAGAGAACGATGGAGTCACTGAAGCAGTCGGCATGAACGTATATAGACTCCAGTGGATGGTGGAGGACAGGAAGGCCTGGAGGAATGTTGTCCATGGGGTTGCGATGGGTCGGACACAACTTCGCAACTAACAACAACAACAACAACAACCAAAAGGATATGGCTTGGTGGACATTTCTGGAAGCCAAATTCTAAGCTGGAAATTTCTTTGGCTTATTTAGTTCATTGATTGATTAAATTAATTGGTTGGTTGGTTGGTTGGTTGATTATGTGCCCTCAAATCATTGTCAACTCTCAGGAACTACTTAGATAGCTTCCCCCCCTAAATGATCTCTGCCCAACTTGATCTTTCAGGCCTTCCAAAGCCCCTGTGTCCATTCGTTGTAGTTATCTTGTTGGGTATATCTTTTAGACGTGTGCAAATGCAGATCGAAATTGCTTCCTTGCTAATTCCAGCTCACTGGGGTGAAATAATTATACAATTGGCATCCTCTCTCCTTCCTCCATTGTGACAGTAACTCGGTGTTGCTGCTGCTGCTTGAATTTGCACTATATTCACCGCAACGGAACCAGATTCCGTATTGTCTTTGCTACCCACAAAGACTCAAGTGTTTAGCAAAATTTAAACCAAGGAGGTTGCTTAGTAACAGCACAACACCCCTTACGTTTTGCAAAGTCTTATTATTATTATTTTTTTAAAAAAGGCCCTGAAATTAAATATGGAGTAGCAATTGATATCCTGGATCATGGAAGTTTAGAGGACCTCCTAGTCAGCAAACTAGAGGCGGAGATATGTAAAGATAAGTTTGCATTTTCTAATCCATCTCATGGACTCTTTGACTGCAGCATTCCATAACTTCACATATTTCAACATATTTTATTTTATTTTTAATTTTTTTTATTAATTTTACAACCACAACACAACACAACACACAAACACACAATATGTGTTTCTTTTTATGTACAGTATCAATTTCACTTCTCTTACTTTCTACTTTCTACATTCCCCATTTTTCTCGTCCTTTATTATCTTTATCTTTGCCGTCCCTTTATTCCTAGTTTTATTCGTTTACAGTATTTTACACATTTGTCACATCAGCTTGCTGTTGGAACCCATGCAGATTTAGGTGGGCTAAATCTGAATGATTGGACAGAATTTCTCTCTCTTTCTCTCTCCCTTCCTCCCTCCCTCCCTCCTTCCCTCCTTCTCTCTCTCTCTCTCTCTCTCTCTCTCTCTCTCACACACACACACACACACACACACACACACACACACACATTTATTGCACAATATCTCCCTTTTTGCTCACCCGTTGTTTTTCAAACTGATGAATGATTCAGGGTGAATTTAAATTATATTTTATGATAGCCCGAGGCCAGCTTGCTCAGAAACCAAAAAGGCAAACATCAAAGCATCTATAAACCGATCTTCCTAAAAAAAATAAGATATACAATCATTCAAATAAGTTATACTCGTAATGATCGTAATATTTATATCCCAGGGGTCACCTTCGGCTGCTGCATTATAAAAGCTAAATAGCAAAATTCGGGCAAGTGATACGTGACACATTCATTCTCACTGGGTGAAATAAAAGCTACAGGGGAAAAAAAAAACAACCTTTGATCTGATCTGGAGTTGGTAGCAAAGAAGGAAAATCCATCCTTCTTCTGGGGTAATGAGGCTTCTCCAGGGGTGAAATCCAGCAGGTTCTAACAGGTTCTGGAGAACTGGCAGCAGAAATTTTGAGTAGTTTGGAGAACAGGCAAATACCACCTCTGGCTGGCCCCAGAGTGGGGTGGGAATGGAGATTTTGCAGTATCCTTCCCCTGGAGTGGGGTGGGAATGGAGATTTTGCAATATCTTTTTCCCAGAAGTGGGGTGGGAACAAAGATTTTGCAATATCCTTCCCCCAGGAGTGGGATGGGAATGAAGATTTTGCAATATCCTCCCCCCAGGAGCAGGGTGGGAATGGAGATTTTGCAGTATCCTTCCCCTGGAGTGGGGTGGGAATGGAGATTTTGCAGTATCCTTCCCCTGGAGTGGGGTGGGAATGGAGATTTTGCAATATCCTCCCCCCCAGGAGCAGGGTGGGAATGGAGATTTTGCAGTATCCTTCCCCTGGAGTGGGGTGGGAATGGAGATTTTGCAATATCCTCCTCCCCAGGAGCAGGGTGGGAATGGAGATTTTGCAGTATCCTTCCCCTGGAGTGGGGTGGGAATGGAGATTTTGCAGTATCCTTCCCCTGGAGTGGGGTGGGAATGGAGATTTTGCAATATCCTCCCCCCCAGGAGCAGGGTGGGAATGGAGATTTTGCAGTATCCTTCCCCTGGAGTGGGGAGGGAATGGGAATTTTGCAGTATCCTTCCCCTGCCACGCCCACCAAGCCACGCCAACAGAACCGGTAGTAAAAAAAATCTGGATTTCACCCCTGGGCTTCTCCCATCTCCTTATGGTCCTCTGTTTTGGAGGCCAAGCCCACCCAGCTCCTTTAAACGTTCCTCGTAGCTGACGTTTGCTCTGGAGTCGACACAGAAGAAGAGACTTGGTTGTGAACAAAAGGCAGCCACTTCCACCCTTCAACAGGCTTGGAAACCCAGCTGCCGAAATTTGGCAGCCGAACAGCTGATGCCAAAATAAGAAGGATCTGCTCGTGCTCAGCTTGCTGAAGGCATAAAACCGGAAAATGTTTTCCATTCCATCCCTTCAGGAGAAGCCTCCAGAAGGAAGAAGGCTAAAACATTTACCTCCCCTCCTGCTACCATTTGGGGTGGAAGAGTTCCTTTGAAGTTGCAATGTTAATAATTCAAATATTAATTTGAATCAGCATGATCTGGACAATATCATTTTAGGAAAAGAGGACAAAATGTTATCAAGGATATATAAACTTTTAATAGACTATTGGATAGGGGATGAAATAGTTAAAGACTCTATGGTTGCCTGGGGGAGAAATATTGGCTATCCAATTGATATGACAAAATGGGAAGAAATTTGGCTTAAAACATATGAAATTCCTGTGGGCAACATCATACAAAGAAAATGTGTACAAGATGCTGTATAGATGGCACCTTCCACCTGCTCGTCTTTCTAAAATGTATTCAAATCTCTCACCAAACTGTTGGAACTGTGGGGAGATTGGCACCTATTTCCACATGTGGTGGACCTGTTCCAGGATGAATGAATTCTGGAAAATCATACAGGCATGGATCATGGAAATCACAGGTTATAACCTAATTCTGAAACCAGAGTACTATCTACTGAACATTAGGCCAGACAACATTGGCACAAATATATGGCGTCTGTGTGTGTTTATCACCACGTCAGCAAGAATATGTTTCGCCCAACATTGGAAGGGGAAAGACCTGCCGGCTGAAGATTTGATTCTGGAGAAAATTTTGGATTATGCAGAAGCCGACAGACTGACTAAAGCATTGAGAGATCAAAAGGACTCCATATATTTCCAATGTTGGGACAAATGGTACGTTTGGTTGAACAACAGATGCCCAAAAAGTCAAGTATAACCAGGATTATGTTTAATATATGTTAAATCTGACTGAAGCCTACATACTGTAGAAAGTGTAAATATCATGTAAAGTTCCTGTCGCGATCATTTGTTTGACTATTTCTTTTTTCTGATGTATTGTTTTAAATAAATAAAGGGAAAAAAAATTTAAAAAAAAGAAGAAGTTGCAATGTGCTTGAGAAGAAGAAGCCGTATCTCCAGAGCTGCATCTGTTCCATCCCAGGATGATAATGTGGACTCTGGAGACAAGCAAAGCTTCGAGTAGAAGAATTGCTAAAAAAAATTAATGCTAGGAACGGAGCCCGGACTGGATTGGGTTCTTTTCATTTTGCCTATTATGCATCTGCGTCTAAAGGTTTGTGTCCTCACCAAGTGTTTACTTTCTTTAAAAAAAAAGAAATTAAATCACTTATAATTAGAATATTCTTTCTCCGGTCATGCGTTTCCTAAATTTTATTCTTCTGTCACGTCATCGCAATTGGGTAGCAGGTTTGAAAAAACTCTGGAGACAAAAGCCAAAAGAAGAACAGCAGTTCTGAAGGGCTCAGATGTCTATTTACAGAACAGAACAGGAGAATAGAATAGAATAGAATAGAATAGAATAGAATAGAATAGAATAGAATAGAATAGAATAGAATAGAATAGATGGAATGGAATGGAATGGAATGGAATGGAATAGAATAGAATAGAATAGAATAGAATAGAATAGAATAGAATAGAATAGAAGTAGAGTAGAGTAGAGTAGAGTAGAGTAGAGTAGAGTAGAATAGAATAGAATAGAATAGAATAGAATAGAATAGATGGAATGGAATGGAATGGAATGGAGTAGAGTAGAGTAGAGTAGAGTAGAGTAGAGTAGAGTAGAGTAGAGTAGAATAGACTATAGAAGAACAGAAAGAACAGAACAGGAACAGAAGAGGAGAGGAGATGAATAGAATAGGAAATAGAATAGAATAGAATAGAATAGAATAGAATAGAATAGAATAGAATAGAATAGAATAGAATAGATGGAATGGAATGGAATGGAATGGAATGGAATGGAATGGAATAGAATAGAATAGAATAGAATAGAATAGAATAGAATAGAATAGATGGAATGGAATGGAATGGAATGGAATGGAATGGAATGGAATGGAGTAGAGTAGAGTAGAGTAGAGTAGAGTAGAGTAGAGTAGAGTAGAGTAGAGTAGAGTAGAATAGACTATAGAAGAACAGAAAGAACAGAACAGGAACAGAAGAGGAGAGGAGATGAATAGAATAGGAAATAGAATAGAATAGAAGAACAGAGTTCGAAGGGACCTTGGAGGTCTCCTAGTCCAACCCCCTGCCTAGGCAGGAAACCCAACTGTATACCACTTCAGACAAATGGTTGTCCAACCTCTTCTTAAAAACTTCCATTGTTGGAGCATCCACAACTTCTGGTGGCAAGCTGTTCCACTGATTAATTGTTCTCACTGTCAGGAAATTTCTCCTTAGTTCTAGGTTGCTTCTCTCCTTGATTAGTTTCCACCCATTGCTTCTTATTCTATCCTCAGGTGCTTTGGGGAATAGCTTGACTCCCTCTTCTTTGTGGCAACCCCTGAGATACTGGAAGACTGCTATCATGTCTCCCCTAGTCCTTCTCTTCATCAGACTTTTACATTTAGGCAGGAAAAAAAATCAAAGGCATACAGTAGGTACAGATTACGCGAGACCTGGTTCAAAAACAGTCACTATGAGAGGGACCTTGGAGTCTCCTGCTTGAACAGAGGGCTGGACTAGAAGACCTTCAAGGTCCCCGTCCAGCTCTATTCTATTCATAACTCTTGAATGAACGTCTCCCCCATCCTCCAACCCTCCTCTTTACCCTTAACCCAAATGAGAAGATGGGCTTTCGGGAACTTGAAATCTCCCAGGGGCCGAGATACACTTTTTTTCCCCCCTGACAAGCGCACCTTTTGAATGGCTGCCAAAATCTTGGACACGGGCTGCTTCAAATGTCAGAATAATCAGACTTCCAGGCTGCCGTTGCTTACTCATTCGGAAACTTTTGCCAAGTGCAGCAGGAGAACAAAACCGAGTTCATTAACGTCGCTAATGAATGGCTGGCCGGGCCCTTTTGCAACCCAGAGAAAGGAATTACCGAGTTGCACGCACATCAACCCAGGACATCGATATATTCATGCAAGATCCCTTCCGCGCGGAAACGCTAGTGAGAAACGGAGAAACTAGGACAGCTGCTAACCGGCTCTGAAATATTCCTGCCTTTTTGCAGAAAGAATGGAAAGCGACGCCGAGAAATTCATATTTTTCGAAGGATACAGACACAGATGCAATAGTCCTCGACCTACAACATTAGCGACGATTTGAAATGGCCACGGCGCTGCAAAAAGTGACTTATGACCTTTTTTTTTCACAGTTACGACCCCAGGGTCACGGGATCAAAATTGGCAACGGATTCGTATTTATGACGGTTGCAGCGTCCCGGGGTCATGCCATCCTGTTTTGTGACCTTCTGATCAGCAAAATCAAATGGGGTGGCTAACTTATTGGCCACGGTGATGGACTTAACCGCTGTGGCGAGAAAGGTCATAGAATGGGGCGAAACTCACTTCACAAATGCTTCACTTGACAGCAGAAATGTTGGGTCCAATTTTGGGGTGTAAGTCGAGGAGTTACCTGTACACAGCAACCAAGGGAAGTGAGAAGATGGGGTGTGAAAAAAAAGAGCTGCCTGTAAATCCCTTGGGGCATTTCCCACAGAAAAGGAAACATCGGGAGCCACAAAACCTGGGTGGGCGTGGCCAACTCAACATCACTCACTTCCACCAGTCACATGACACCCCGCTAGCCATGCCTACCCAGCCAGTCGTTAGAGCAGAGAACCAGCTGTTTAAAAAACACCGGGAACCACAAAACCCTTTTGACACATCTCTCTCTCCCCTCCCTCCCCCTCTCTCTGTATTTCTCTATGTCTCTCTCTCTCCCTGTATCTCTCTATGTCTCTCTCTCTCCCTCTCGCTCTATATCTCTCTATGTCTCTCTCCCTCCCTCTCTCTCTGTATCTCTCTATGTCTCTCTCTCCCCCCCCTCTCTCTGTATCTCTCTATGTCTCTCTCTCTCCCCCTCTCTCTGTATCTCTCTATGTCTCTCTCCCTCCCTCTCTCTCTGTATCTCTCTATGTCTCTCTCTCTCCCTGTATCTCTCTATGTCTCTCTCTCTCCCTCTCTCTGTATCTCTCTATGTCTCTCTCCCTTCCTCTCTCTCTGTATCTCTCTATGTCTCTCTCTCTCCCTGTATCTCTCTATGTCTCTCTCTCTCCCTGTATCTCTCTATGTCTCTCTCTCTCCCTCTCGTTCTATATCTCTCTATGTCTCTCTCCCTCCCTCTCTCTCTGTATCTCTCTATGTCTCTCTCTCTCCCCCCTCTCTCTGTATCTCTCTATGTCTCTCTCCCTCCCTCTCTCTCTGTATCTCTCTATGTCTCTCTCCCTCCCCCTCTCTCTGTATCTCTCTATGTCTCTCTCTCTCCCCCTCTCTCTGTATCTCTCTATGTCTCTCCCCCTCTCTCTCTCTCTGTATCTCTCTATGTCTCTCTCTCTCCCCCTCTCTCTGTATCTCTCTATGTCTCTCTCCCTCCCTCTCTCTCTGTATCTCTATGTCTCTCTCTCCCCCTCTCTCTGTATCTCTCTATGTCTCTCCCCCTCCCTCTCTCTCTGTATCTCTCTATGTCTCTCTCTCTCCCTGTATCTCTCTATGTCTCTCTCTCTCCCTCTCTCTCTGTATCTCTCTATGTCTCTCTCTCTCCCTCTCTCCCTCCCACTCTCTCTGTATCTCTCTATGTCTCTCTCTCTTCCCCTCTGCCCTGGCCACTTCTCCATCCCCCTTACCTTCTCAGACCAGGCGAGGAGTGACTGGGAGGGGAGGGTGAGGGACGGGGCCAGCCAGTGGTGGGATCACCCAACAGGGAGCCACAGCAGAGGGCCCAAAGAGCCACATGCAGCTCTGGAGCAGCAGGTTGCTGACACCTACCTTGGGGAAAAGTGGGGAGAATCAGGGTTCATACTGGTGGCGACCGAGAAAGCAGTTTCAGACTGAGTCTTGCCCTTAATGGACTTATTTTCTCAAGCTAAGCAGAATGCATCCAGTTGTGAATGCAGAAACCCATTTAATTATTGCAACTTGTGGGGGCCTTTGCAAATGTTCGTATTCCGCAGCCACCCAAATCCCAGTAGACCACCAATGGTTAAACCTAGGTGAATGGGAGATAATAACTCTGCTACATATCAGGCCATCCTGACTAAAAATCTTACTCTGGCTTTATGCAACGGGCTGGCTTTCCACGAGATGCCAAATCACTTGAGCTTAATCTAATGTTCTGCACAGATGCCTTTGATTCAAATGTTTCTTTTGTTTCTTGGAAACAGGCAAATCCATGATATTTCAGATGTCCTGCCGATGATTGTTCTACCACAACAACTCCGAGCCAACTTTCCTTGCGATTCCTAATTTGGAAATACAATGGTGTTATTTTTTTTTTAAAAAAAAAAAAAAACAAAACAGATTTGACTTACGTTTTTTGGGCTACGACACAAGGAATCCTCTTGTAGAAAGCTTTTTGTTCTTATTATTATTACAGTATTCTGTTTTTTTAAAATTACAGCGGAGATGTCAGGTGTCACGGAGTACAATCTTCTCGTCTGCTTTTTTTTGGGGGGGGGGGGGCGAAAAAGTAATTCATTAGATCAAATTAGTAAAATAAATCAGTCTGCAGGCCCAGAGGAGCTCTGAGAATGAGATGTAATATTAAAATGGATGTTTTTCTCGTAACGTTCTGGAAATGTGCATTATATTAAGTATGAATCAATGGTGTTGTGCTGACACCCAAAAAAGCTAATGCAATCCTAGGCTGCATCTGCAGAGGGACAGTATAGAGATTACGAGAAGTGATAATACGGAGGCCTTACTTAGAATATTTCATCCAGTTCTGGTGACCACGATACAGAGAAGATGCTGTGGCCCAAGAAAGACTCTAGAGAAGACATTCTTTGACACACTCTCTACTCTGGCTTTCTTCGTGTTTAAAAGGTCCACAATTCATTCGGCTTTGAAAAACTCAAAATCTGGGTCTCTACAATTGTTAGAATTCAATTCATTTGTAGAATTGTAGAGACCCACATTTGGGATTGGGGTGTGGGGTGTGGGGTCAAGGGTTATCCCTAGATAGGTTTTGTTCTGCCTTTGTTTCTCCCTCTCCTTGGGCAAAATGCAGGGAGGAGAAGAGAGGAGAAGAATAGGAGGGGAGGGGAGGAGATGGAGAGGGAAAAGAGAAGAGAAGAGAAAAGAGAGGACAAAAGACACACACAACCACAAGCACACACACACAGAGAGAGAGAATGAGAAAGAGAGAAAGAAAATGAGAGAGAGAGAAGAGAGAGAATGAAAGAGAGACAGAGAGACAGACAGAAAGAGATAGACAGAATGAGAGAGAAAGAACGAGAGAAAGAGAGAAAGAAAATGAGAAAGGCAGAGAAAGATACACCACACAGAGAGAGACAGACAGACAGAGATAGAAAGAGACAGACAGAATGAGAGAGAAAGAACGAGAGAAAGAGAGAAAGAAAACGAGAAAGACAGAGAAAGATACACACACACAGAGAGAGACAGACAGACAGAGAGAGATAGAAAGAGACAGACAGAATGAGAAAGAGAGAATGAGAGAAAGAGAGAAAGAAATGAGAAAGGCAGAGAAAGATACACCACACAGAGACAGACAGTCAGACAGAGAGAGATAGAAAGAAAGAGACAGACAGAATGAGAGAGAGAGAACGAGAGAAAGAAAGAAAATGAGAAAGACAGAGAAAGATACACACACAGAGAGAGAGAGACAGACAGACAGAGATAGAAAGAGACAGACAGAATGAGAGAGAGAGAATGAGAGAAAGAGAGAAAGAAATGAGAAAGGCAGAGAAAGATACATCACACAGAGAGAGACAGACAGACAGAGAGAGATAGAAAGAAAGAGACAGACAGAATGAGAGAGAGAGAATGAGAGAAAGAAAGAAAATGAGAAAGACAGAGAAAGATACACAGAGAGAGAGAGAGAGACAGACAGACAGAGATAGAAAGAGACAGACAGAATGAGAGAGAGAGAATGAGAGAAAGAGAGAAAGAAATGAGAAAGGCAGAGAAAGATACACAGAGAGAGAGAGACAGACAGAGATAGAAAGAGACAGAGAGAGAGAGAGTGGAACAGGGACTTTGATGGTGTGGGGATAGCAACCATCTTCACTATTTCTATTTCCCCACCCTGTGGCTGACCCTGAATTTACACAATTTTTTATTTTTGGCTACCCATGGATCTTTCCTAAGGGAGATCTATTTTCCGTCAATAAGTGAAATACTTGGGGCATCTCTGGCAGATTTATTTTAATTTTGTAATCCCGCGACTTCCTCAGTTTCCTTCCTTTGGATGGAGAGGGTGTCCGGCAGTTGTCTCTGTTTGTGTCGTGTTCCCACCAAATAAATGAGCATCATCCGGTCTCCATTGTTCGTTTAATGGCCCTTCACTTCCACTGCTGCCGTCTGGGCCCAGACTGTAGACATTCGGTGGGAACTATAACTTGCATTGCTGGGGCCACTGTTTTTATTTTATTTCCTTTTATTTGTCAACTAAGATGCAACCTCACATGGGGGTGGTTCAGAAAACAAACCTTACCATTAAAATGAGAAAGGAAATGGAAGAGAAGGGAGGGGGAGGGAGAAAGAAAAGAGGGGAGGAAGCAAAGGGAAGGGAAAGGAAAGGAGGAAAGGAGAGGGGAAGGGAAGAGAGAGAAGAAAGGGAAGGGAATGAAAGCAAAGGGAAGCGAAGGGAAGGGAAGGAAAAGAAAGGAAAAGGAAAGGAAGGAAAGGAAAGAAGGAAAGGGAAGGGAAGGGAAGGGAAGGGAAAGGAAAGGAAAGGAAAGGAAAGGAAAGGAAAGGAAAGGAAAGGAAAGGAAAGGAAAGGAAAGGAAAGGAAAGGAAAGGAAAGGAAAGGAAAGGAGGAGAGGAGAGGAGAGGGAAAGGGAAGGGAAGGGAAGGGAGGGAAGAGGAAGAAAGGAAAGGGAAGGGAACGAAAGCAAAGGGAAGGGAAGGAAAAGAAAGAAAAAGAAAACAAAGGAAAGGAAAGAAGGGAAGGGAAGGGAAGGGAAAGAAAGGCTGCCATCTGCCAGAAATGGTGTAGGGGCTCCTGCTTCGACAGGGGGTTGGACTAGATGACCTACAAGATCCCTTCCAACTCTGTTAATCTGTTAGAGGACAGATCAGAAGAACCATCATCTCCAATCTTCTACAGCGTGCAGAAGAATCAACTAAACCATCTTGAAGAGGTGGCTGCCCAGCCTTATTTTAATAAATCTCCAGAGGTGGAGAAGCCACCACGTCAATAGTTCCTGTTATACGATGTCCCTATTCATCAGATGCAACTTGTACCTGCTATTTCTGGTCTTAGTTGCTGTGGCAATGAAAAATAGTTCTGACCATGTTCCTTAAGACACCCTTTTAAGTACCAGAACACTGATATCATTCATTCCTTGAGACTGGATTAGGGGACTGGAGGCTAAAACATATAAAGAACGGTTGCTGGAACTGGGTATGTCTAATTTGATGAAAAGAAGGAACAGGGGTCACAGGGTAGCAGTCTTCCAATATCTCAGGGGCTGCCCCAAAGAAGAGGGAGTCAAGCTATTCTCCACCAGTGGTTCATGGGCCACCAGTTGGTGACCACTGGATTAGACGACTTCCAAGGTCCATCTCTATTATTCTATGTTCTAAGTTTTAAGAATCCAACATCACGAGTCAAAGTTTTGACACGATTAGCTCCTAAACTCTGTGCTATAACCAGAACTGAAGGACTCGGGGTGACACGATGGCAGTCTTCCAATATCTGAGGGGGCCGCCCCCCAAAGAAGAGAGGGTCAAGCTATTCTCCAAAGCACCTGAAGGCTGGACAAGAAGCAACATGTCAGCACTTCAAACTACATTCATTCCAGTGCTGACATAAAGAGGAGAAGAGGGGGTAGCTGGCAAGAGGACGCTTGACTTTTCACCTACTTATTTTCCCTGAAGATAATATCCCCTAGGAGATGGGTTGGGAGGGGGGACATTCCTGGGAGCTGAAGTAGTAGATATGGGGAGAGTGATTTGGAAGATGGCCAATGAGACGCAGAGAATTGGGGAACAGAAAGGGAAGGTTTGGGGTCAGGAAGTCAGTGTTGGCTTTGACATAATCGGGGACAGATTGTCGTGCTTAATAAATGAAATATTTCCTCAAAGACTATTTGTTTGGAAATGCAATTTATTTGAGACGACATCGAAACCTGACACAACAGATGGAAACTGATCAAGGAGAGAAGCACTAAGGAGTAATTTCCTGACAATTAAGCAGTCGAATGCCGTGATTCCAGAAGTTGTACCTGCTCCATCGTTGATGTGTTTTCCTTTTTTTGTTGTTGTTGTGTTTAGAATTTGTATTAATTGATCAAAACATAAAATACAAAGAAAGTGAAAATAATGGGAAACTTAAGTGAGGAAAACAAAAAGGGAAAAGTGCGGGGCGGAAAGGGTAAAAGAAAAGAAAAAAGGGCAGTGAGTTCCCACTCTTTTTAGCACAGTAGAAGATAACAATATTACAGCCTCAACTTTTTACTTTTATGCAATTATAGAATAGTAGCCACTTCCAGAACAACGAACCTAATTGGCAAAACGGAAATCAAAGTCTTGTGTGTTTTTTTTTTCCCCACCGCAAGCACAACATCCAAAAGTGATTTAGAAGCAGAACTAGATAAGTTCTTTTGAAGAAATGATTGGAAAAACTATTTGTCCACATTTGATTAAGGACTCCTATTTTAGGCATGGGGGTGGACTAGAAGACCTCTGAGGTCCCTTTTAGCTCTTATGATTCCATGCTTCTGTGGTTCCCATGATTTTGTGTGGCAAGGTGATGCGGGTTCGGCTAATGTTGAGAGGCAGTGATGAAGGCACAATCTGTGGAAGAGGTTTCTATCTGTATTTATCATGAATTAACTAGAAAACCTGTAGAATCTCTGCTTGGCGGTGTTAATTGGCGGTAGGAAGAAAGTTTCTTTATTGACCCCTCTGGTTCCTTGCCTGACAAATAACTTAATTTCCTTTGTGAACTTCTACCCAAACCTCCGTGGACAGAGAAATCCATTTCCAGTGGGAAGGACCGGAAGAGCAAATAAGAAATTGAGAAAAGAAGGAAAAAGAAATTGGATCTCTTAAAACACCTTTGCGAGGCTTTTAATCACAACACCAGTCCTATCCTGACGCACAGCCTAAATTTGTAGTCACTTCTCCTGTATTGGATTACCAAATATTCCCCGTGTGGTCTCTCTCTCTCTTTTTTAAAAGAAAAGACAGAGACAAAAAAAAGAAGTAGCAAAAAAATAACCTTGAAAACCAATCCACTAATGCAATTATTTCCTCATCGCCATTCTTTTGTTATACAAAAGGGAAGGAGCAGATTTAGCTGAATGATCGTTTTGTTTCGTCACTCTTGCAACGAGAGTTTTCTTGGTGATTTTTTTCGGGGGGAGAGAGGGAGAAAGAGAGTGAGAGAGAAAGGAGGAGAGAGGGAGCGAGAGGGAGAAAGCGAGGGAGGAAGAGAAAGAGAGAGAAAGAGAAGGAGGAGAGAGAGACAGAGGGAGAAAGAGAGGGTGAAAAAGAAAGAGGGAGAGAAAGGAGGGGAGAGGGAGAAGGAGAGGGAGGGGAGGAAGGGAGAGAGAGAAAGGAGGAGAGAGGGGGAGAGAGAGAGGGAGAAAGAGAGAGGGAGAGAAAGAGAGAGGGAGAGGGAGGGCTGGGAGAAGGAGAGAGAGAAAGAGAGAAAGGAGGGGAGAGGGAGAAGTAGAGGGAGGAGAGGGAGAGGGAGAGAGAGAGAAAGGAGGAGAGAGGGGGAGAGAGAGAGGGAGAAAGAGAGGGAGAGAAAGAGGGAGGGAGATGGAGGGGTGGGAGAAGGAGAGAGAGAAAGAGAGAAAGGAGGGAGAGGGAGAAGTAGAGGGAGGGGAGCGAGAGGGAGAGAGACAGAAAGGAGGAAAGAGGGGGAGAGAAAGAGAGGGAGAAAGAGAGAGAGGGAGAGAAAGAGAGAGGGAGGGGTGGGAGAGGGAGAGGGAGAGGGAGAGGGAAAGGAGGAGAGAGGGAGAGAGAGGGAGAGAAAGAGAGAGGGAGAGGCAGAGAGAAAGAGAGAGGAAAGGGAAGGAGAGGGAGAGAGAGAAAGGAGGAGAGAGGGAAAGGGAGAGAGGGAGAGAGAGAGAGAGAAAGAAAGAGGGAGGGAGACGGAGGGGTGGGAGAAGGAGAGAGAGAAAGAGAGAAAGGAGGAGAGAGGGAGAGAAGGAGAGGAAGGGGGGAAGGCAAAACATGTGGAGAAAGACAAGGACCTGTTTTAGGCCTCCTCTGTAGCTAACAATAAATGTGCAAAGCAGGGAAAAGAGATCGGGGCCATTTATCTGGCACTCAGGAAGAACGAAGTGAGGGGAGTTTAATTTACACAAAACCTTCAGTATCCAGTCCTCATGGTGAGAGCCATCAACCTGCAGAAGTTCTGGAAGCTCCATCCCCGGAGGCTTTCAAGAAGAGACTGGACAACCATTTGTCTAAAGTGATCTAGGGTCTCCTGCTTGAGCAGAGGGTTGGACTAGAAGACCTCCGAAGCCCCTCCCGACTCTATTATTCTCTGTTCCAAGTAATATAAACTGTTCCAGAATTAATCCTATTAAGAATCCCTGGACCAGTGTCCGGATTTTTCTATAGCCATAAATTACACTCCTTTATCTGTTCCATCCCTCCAAACTTCATCTCTCAGGCCAATTAATTATAACTAGTCGGGACATCGTTATAGCTAACACCGTCAGAGTTAAGCCCAGTCCATTGTGGTTTTTTTCTCTCTCACTCTCTCTCTCTTTCTGTCTAAACCAGGGGTCTCCAACCTTGGCAACTTTAAGACTTGTGGACTTCAACTCCCAGAGTTCCTCAGCCAGCAAAGCACTGATAACCAGTGATGGGATTCAGCCGGTTCGTACCCCTTCGGGAGAACTGGTTCTTAATTTTCTGAGCAGTTTGGCAAACTGGCTGTTGGAAGAAGCAAAGCTGGCTGAGGAACTCTGAGAGTTGAAATCCACAAGTCTTAAAGTTGCCAAGGTTGGAGAACCCTGGTCTAAACCTTATAGGAATGATAACCAGTGATAGGATTCAGCCGGTTCATACCCCTTCCGGAGAACCGGTTCTTAACTTTCTGAGCAGTTTAGCAAAACTGGTTGTTGGAAGAAATCATTAGGGCAGAGAACCGGTTGTTAAATTACTCGAATCCCACCATTGATGATAAACTCTATTCGGCCAGCGGATGTTGTACAAAATCAACACAGCCTTTTGAGTTTCACACATCCAACCTCAAGTTGACTCCAGAAAAATATATATATATAACACGAGGGAACCAGGAAGTTGTCTCTCCGTTGGCTTAATTGGTTGGTGCAAACACTAGACGAGATTCAGCCGTATGGAAATTGGGACTTGTGAGGTCCCAGTGGAGGCTTGGTTGTCGTACAGGCTGTTCCCGAGCTTGCTAGGAAGAGGAAGAAATGTCCGCAGATTCTCCGTTTGCTTTTAACCATTGACATTGTGGCCAATTAATCCCTGTGCCGTTTGCGTGGATCTAACATCGTTTTTTTATTAGCGGGCTGCTCTTACAGTATGAGGCTTCCTTTTGAGTTTAATCTTATCAAGGAGTTTAATCTTATCGAAGGAGTTGACCAACTAAAACTAAGGAGAAATTTCCCGGCAGTAAGAACAATTAGTTAACCAGTGGAACAGCTTGCCACCAGAAGTCGTGGGATGCTCCATCGCTGGAGGCTTTTAAGAAGAGACTGGACTGCCAGTTGTCTGGAATAGTATAGGCGGGAGTCTCCTGTTTGAGCAGGGGCTTCGACAAGAAGACCTCCAAGGTCTTTCCAATCAAGTTATTCTGTAATTCTGTAATTCTGTAGTTCTGTAGTTCATTCTGTAATTCATTCTGTAATTCTGTAATTCTGTTGTTCTGTAATTCTGTAATTTGGTAATTCAATAATTCGGTAATTCGGTAATTCATTCTGTAATTCTGTAATTCTGTAATTCTGTAATTCTGCAATTCTGTTATTCTGTTATTCTGTAATTCTGTAATTCATTCTGTAATTCATTCTGTAATTCATTCTGTAATTCTGTTATTCTGTTGTTCTGTAATTCGGTAATTCGGTAATTCAATAATTCGGTAATTCTGTAATTCATTCTGTAATTCATTCTGTAATTCTGTTATTCTGTAATTCTGTAATTCTATAATTCTGTAATTCTTTTTTCTTTTTTCTTTTTTTCTGATTTTCTGTTATTCTGTTATTCTTTTTTTCTTTTTTCTTTTTTTCTGATTTTTTGTTATTCTGTCTTTGTGTTATTCTGATCTTCTGATCTTTTGTTATTCTGTCATTCTGTTAAAAGCATGGAGCACCTTCAAGACATAGCCCTGTAATTGCAAGAGACATAAAAGGAAATAAATGCCAGAAATTGCCTTTTTTTTTAAAAAAAAAAAAAAACCACCAATCCTGCAATTATAACTGTAGTTGCTGCACAGCTGACTTGTAACTGAAGTCCATTCCGTGTCTCTAAGTGGGTAGCTTTATTTGAGTAAGAATTTTTTTAAAAATTAATGGCTTCACAGTTCATAGTTCTAAAGGCCCAATACAATGCAGTGGAAACAGCATTTAAAAAGAAAAAGACCCCAAAAGGAATCATGGGATGTTTCCCACCCACCCTCCTCCGAAAAACTCTTCTGGCTTCAAAGACTTGGAACACAAAGCCCAATTTGCTAGCAAAGCCTTCGAGAAATTGCTGGAGACATGGTCCTAAGCTCCTTTCTCCTGATCTGCCCCCATGCCTTCTAGAGCAGGGATCGCCAACCTTTTGGACCTCAGGGACCACTAAATTCATTATTTTAAATCCCGCGGACCACTAATATGATCTGCCTAATGACCAGCTGGGTGGGCATGGCAACGTGGTCATGTGACTGGGTGGGTGTGTCCAACTCGATGTCACTCACATTGAGGGGCGCCTCGCCAGCCTCTACTCGCTACTCCTCGCCTCCCCACCTGGCTTCCTTAGGGCCCCAACAGGAAGCAGTTGTTGGAGCTAAGCAGCCACCACGAGAAAGAGTTGGCAAAACAGCTGGATCAGTTCAAATTGGATCTGGCCGAGAAGGAGGCTCAGCAGAAGCATCTCACTGAGGACTAGGAGCATAGGCTTTCCAAGTAGAGGGAAGACCTGTGGGAGTACAAAGCCAGGTACTAGCACCTGGAGGCTCAGCGGGCTGAGTTAGTCAGCCAGTTCCAGGCCATGATGCAGTCCCATTGGAACGAGGTCCTCCGGCTCTTCGCCACCAGCGGTGCTTCCCTCCAGCACACCACCAGCGTCAGGTTTCGATGTCGTCTCAAATAAAATAAATTGCATTTCCAAACAGATAGTCTTTGAAGAAATCTTTCATTTTATTAAGCACGACAACCTGTCCCCGATCGTGGCGTAGCCAACTCTGACTTCCTGACCCCAAATCTTCCCTTTCCGTTCCCCAATTCTCTGCATCTCATTGGCCTTCTTCCAAATCACTCTTCCCCATATCTACTACTTAAGATCCCAGGAATGTCCCCCCTCCCATCTCATCTCCTAAGGGATATTATCTTCAGGGAAAATAAGTAGGTGAGAAGTCAAGCGTCCTCTTGCCAGCTGCCCCCTCTTCTCCTTCTTATGTCAGCACTAGAGTAAATGCAGGTTGAAGTGCTGACATCCAGTGGTCTACGGACCACCAGTTGGTGACCGCTGTTCTAGAACAGGGGTCTCCAACCTTGGCAACTTTAAGCCTTGGAGTTGAAGCCTGCCAGGCTTAAAGTTGCCAAGGTTGGAGACCCCTGTTCTAGAGGGAAGCCTTTCTAACATTAACCTCAAGGTCCATTAGGAAACGGAGGGGTCTTTGGGGGATCATGTTAACCCCCCCCTGAAAATAGCACGTGGGTTTAACCCAACCCCACCCCGAACAAATCCAGCCTCTGATGTTCAAAGATCAAGCCCGTAATTAAAGCAGACACTGTTTCCTCTCCAATTTGATCTCTTTCACGCAGGCCTGTTACAAAAAATTGCATTTCGCCTTAATTGTATTGCACCAACGTCTCTCTGTTTACCCCGATTGCAAAGAGCCTGAAAAGTTAATCGAGTTTTCATCTCGCCCTGGATCAATATTGGCCTCCTGGTTGGCTGCTATTCCCCGACAGGAGGGAGAATTATTAATTGTCCTAGTAACAAAGGTGATTGGCAGGGGAAAGGAAGAGAACTGTCACCTCTTCGCCCCCTCATCATTCAGCAATATATATAAGATGGAGGGATGCAGCTTCCTGAATTTGCGGCCAGGATGGGGACAACTGCAAGTGGCTGGCTTGGCTCGGATGCTGCTAACATCGATGGTTCAGGAGGCTTTATTTATTTATTTTATTTTTATTTTATTTCAAATTTATATACCGCACCTTCTCTCGAAAGACTCAGTGCGGTGTACAGCCAGATAAAAACATACAATGCAAACATTAAAAAAACAATTAAAAGGATATATATTAATTTGGCCCCAGTTTAAGATAACAAACCAATTAAAAATTAAAAATATGTTAAAAAATATGTTAAGCCAGCCCGGCTTACTGTAGCTTGAGAAGAAGACACCAAGGGGTTTTGGGGGTTTTTTTTTTTTGAATTAATGAAGTATAACAAACCCATAACTAAAGAATAACACCTCAAAGATGTAATAGAGATTTAAAAAAAAAAAAAAAAGTCATGCATGGCAGAAATTAAAATCAATGTGAGAAGAAGAGAGGGATCAAAGAAAGAAGGAAAAAAGGAACCATATATTATGCATCTATAACGAATCTAATCTTAATCCTTAGCTCTATGCATCTAGAGCGAATAGGAACGTGTCGCTTGATCTTCTCATTTTTAGAACATACGAGCCAGTGGTGGGTTCCACATTTTTTTACTACCGGTTCTGTGGGTGTGGCTTGGTGGGCGTGGCATGGCTTGGTGGGCGTGGCAGGGGAAGGATACTGTAAAATCTCCATTCCCTCCCCAATCTAGGGGAAGGTTACTGCAAAATCCCCATTTCTATCTATCTATCTATTTCATCTATCTATCTATCTATCTATCTATCTATCTATCTACCTACCTACCTACCTACCTCTGTCTCTCTGTCTCTCTGTCTTTCTCTCTCTCTCTCTCTCTCTCCATCTATCTACCTACCTACCTACCTACCTACCTACCTACCTATGTCTCTCTGTCTCTGTCTTTATCTATCTATCTATCTATCTATCTATCTATCTATCTATCTATCTATCGGTATCTCTGTCTCTCTGTCTCTGTCTTTGTCTCTCTCTCTCTCTCTCTCTCTACCTATCTCTGTCTCTCTGTCTCTCTCTGTCTTTCTCTGTCTTTCTCTCTGTCTCTATCTGTCTATCTATCTAGCTATCTATCTATCTATCTATCATCTATCCTCTATCTAGAATTGGGCAGTTTCCATTTAAGATTTTGGAGAAATCACATGGCGTTATTTCACCGTTATCTACTTTCATGTCCCACTCAGTTGATTCTGAACCGTGAAGTTTCCTATTTCCATTTTAGACCAGGGTTGCAGAGGGAGGTAGAGCCCTGATTCTTGTGGAAAGTTGAAGGCAGGAGAGACCCTCTCTTTTTTTCTTAACGTCTACCCACATGGTGCAGCGCCATATTGATTTATCGATTTCATAAGCTAATTCTCTATCCAATCAACTGGTGGTGGTATCAGCCTAGCTTTGCCCGGGGTTGGAAGCTAAGCAGGGTCAGGCCCGGACAATGTTTTGGATGGGAGACAACCAAGAAAGAGACAACCAGGACTCCAGGCTATACCTAGAAATGATGACTCATCCCAGGAGAAAGCTGTGGTGAAACCTTCCAAATGGTTGCCAAGAAAATGCAGGGACCTATCCCGGAAGGAAGAAGCGGGATTTGATTTGAAGGAGATATTACTTTGTAATTATCTGAGCAGAAAGACTCTGCCAGCAGGAGGTCACTCTGAAATCTGCAGGACCCAGTCGAGAAGAGTCTGAAAAAGAGGGTAATTCGATTGCCAGGCAGCCATAATCAGGGAGAAGAGAAAGAGGGAAGAGGAGAGCGAGCGAGTAAGTCTGCCTAAGGGAAAATGTCCCTCGGAAATTACCTCCTGACTGAGGTAATGCTATTTTCTTCTCCGCAAACATCAATGATGTTACTTTGGTTAGATCCCAGGCGCTATTAGCTGCAGACGGATCTCGCCCTGCAGGAAAAGGACATCTGGAGGAGCTTCTGAAGAACCTTGTCCCCATGGAGATGTTTGTCCTACCCGGGAGAGGACCATGGAGAGCTGCCAAGGACTCTTGATGGACCAAAGCTTTGTCACCGGCGTTTGGTTGGTTCCAGATCAGATTGGCAAACTTCCTGCTCTGCCTTTCTACAGGTTCTGCTTTGGTGCAGGAGGGACTTCCTACCCTCTCTTCGTACATTGTGAACACGATCCTTAGACATAATGCCTTCCTTCCTTCCCTCCCTCTCTCCCTCTCTCCCTCCCTCCCTTTTTCCCTCCCTCCTTGCAACTCTCCTTCTCTCCTTCTTTCCTTCCTTCCTTCCCTCCCTCCCTCCCTGAAACTCTCCTTCCTTCCTTCTTTCCTTCCTTCCTTCCTTCCATCCCTCCCTCCCTCCCTCCCTTCTTCCCTCCCTCCTTGCAACTCTCCTTCTCTCCTTCTTTCCTTCCTTCCTTCCTTCCCTCCATCCCTGAAACTCTCCTTCCTTCCTTCCTTCTTTCCTTCCTTCCTTCCTTCCATCCCTCCCTCCCTCCCTTCTTCCCTCCCTCCTTGCAACTCTCCTTCTCTCCTTCTTTCCTTCCTTCCTTCCTTCCCTCCATCCCTGAAACTCTCCTTCTTTCCTTCCTTCCTTCCTTCTCTCCTTCTTTCCTTCCTTCCTTCCCTCCCTCCCTCCCTGAAACTCTCCTTCCTTCCTTCCCTCCCTCCCTTCTTCCCTCCCTCCCTCCATGAAATTCTCCTTCCTTCCTTCCCTCCCTGAAACTCTCCTTCCTTCCTTCCTTCCTTCCCTCCCTCCCTGAAACTTTCCTTCCTTCCTTCCTTCCTTCCTTCCTTCCTTCCTTCCTTCCTTCCTTCCTTCCTTCCTCCCTCCCTCCCTCCCTCCATTCCTTCCTTCCTTCATTCATCCCTCCCTCCCTCCCTTTTCGCTCAGTGACATTAGTAGTTATTTAATTATTTATTGTTTATTTATTTATTGATTTATTTATTGGTTCAATTTATATGCCGCCCTTCTCCAGAGACTCAGGGCAGCTTACAATGAGTTAAGCAATAGCCTTCATCCTTTTGTATATACCTGCTTGTTCCACCTTTTTTCTAGAAACTCAAGGCAACACATACGGGAATTTCCTGTATTTTTATCCTTATAACAAGGCAGGTTAAGAGCTGTCCCCCAAGTCACCCCAAAAGTTTTGAATCCTGGTTTCCTGTGTCCCAGACCAGCATTTTAACCTATTTCCGGTCCCATTTTGCTTTTACAGGTTTTTATTTAAATTTCCCTTCTGCCCTGTTTCTAATATATTCTGTACTTGAGTGTTTTTTTTTTTTCACATTCTCCAAAAGACACATTCAAAGAAGCACTTTAACATATATTTAGATCTGGCTTCTCTCAAAATATCTCTTTCAACGCAGTACCCTGAGTTACAACAGTGGGGGAAAGTGCAAAATATAGGAAAGAATAAATGCCAAGCTGTGTGAAGTTTGCTCTTCCCCCATGCCTTCCAAATATCTTGGTGGTGGCCCACCCATTTGTAACCGATGTGGTTTCTGGGAAAATGGGGACTTGAGAAACATCTGGAGGCTGAACATACAGCCTATGCTATTCCACTTAGGAATTCGACAAGTTTTGATTGGGATTAATTTATTCCTAGGATCCAACCTGAAAAAGCATCAAACCAGGGCTGAAATCCAGCAGGTTCCGACAGGTTCTGGCGAACCGGTAGCGGAAATTTTGAGTAGTTCGGAGAACCGGCAAATACCACCTCTGGCTGGCCCCAGAGTGGGGTGGGAATGGGGATTTTGCAGTATCCTTCCCCCAGGAGTGGGGAGGGAATGGAGATTTTGCAATATCTTTCCCCTCCCATGCCCACCAAGCCACGCCCACATAACCGGTAGTAAAAAAAAATCTTAAAGTTGCCAAGGTTGCTGGCTGAGGAATTCTGGGAGTTGAAGTCCACAAGTCTTAAAGTTGCCAAGGTTGGGGACCCCTAGAGGTCATGTCCAGTTCTTAGAAATTTTTTTGGGGTGTGTGTGTAAATTTTTAATCCCATCAACCGGACGTGAAGGTGTTTTGTTTGTGAATAGATTGACCTGGATTTCTTAATGGGCACCAAAATCTCCAACTTTAAAGACTTCAGGCATCTGCTGGAGGTTGTCGGGGGCTGCTTTCTGCCTTGGTTAAGATTTTTCTCTCCATTTCTCCTTTGGGGAAATATAATACTCTGCCTCTTTTAATATCCCCCAAAATATTTCATTCTCAGGGGACGGGGAGTCGGGGAGCCTTCCTACAACTGGTTCAAAGCAATGTTGTTGTAAAAATGGATCCGTCATTCCTTCCCCACAACGGATCTTTTGAGCTGGAGTAAAATGGCATAATTCAGCAGGATTAAGAGAAAGAGGAAAGAGTTATTTTCTCTTTGAGTTTCTGGCATGCACACTGATATTGTAATCTTCCGATGATGGGGTGGTGGGGGAAACAGCGCTGAAGGTTTATGATGTTAGCAATAGGCTGATCTGTAAGGCAGGCCCAGCGCCAGAAAATTAACTGAACTAAAGGAAGACATCGTAATAGAATTCACACTGAATAGGTATTGCTCAATTCACAGCATGAGCTAAGCCAGTGGTAAAATCTAAAATTTGTTACTACCGGTTCTGTGGGCGTGGCTTGGTGGTGGGCGTGGCCATCTTTTTTTTTTATTTTAAAACCATTTTGTCTACAACCTCTTCGGTGAAGAGGTTGTAAAAAAAAATGCTTTCAAAAGGCTCTGACGATCCCAGCTGAGTTGCCTGACCGACAGAGGGTTTTTTTTTTCTTTTGAAAGCCTCTGCCGATCAGGCAACTCAGCTAGGATCGTCAGAGGCATTTAAAACAAAAAAAAGCCTCTGCCGATCAGGCAACTCAGCTTGGATCGTCAGAGGCATTTAAAAGAAAAAAAAGCCTCTGCCGATCAGGCAACTCAGCTTGGATCGTCAGAGGCATTTAAAAGAAAAAAAAAAAACTCTGCCGATCAGGCAACTCAGCTGGGATCATCAGCTGACGATCCCTTTGACGATCCCAGCTGAGCCGCGCGATCATCAGAGGCTTTTTTTTTTTTTTTTTTACTTTTAAAAGCATTTTTTCGGTTGTAGAAAAAATGCTTTTAAAAATTAAAAGAAAAAGCCTCTGATGATTGTGTGGCACAGCTGGGCAGGGGGGGTGTGTGCAGGGATTTTTGCTACCGGTTCTCCGAACCACCCACCTCCATCGCTACTGGATTGGGCGATCCGGTCCGAACTGGGACCATTTCACCCCTGAGGTGACCTGACGTGCATTTGTTTTGGATTTACATGTGGTTAGACCAGGGGTGAAATCCAGCAGTTTCTGACAGGTTCTGGAGAACCGGTAGCGGAAATTTTGAGCAGTTCAGAGAACTGGCAAATACCACCTCTGGTTGGCCCCCAAGTGGGGTGGGAATGGGGATTTTGCAGTATCCTTCCCCTGGAGTGGGGTGGGAATGGGGATTTGGCAGTATCCTTCCCCCAGGAGTTGGGTGGGAATGGAGATTTTGCAGTATCCTTCCCCTGGAGTGGGGTGGGAATGGAGATTTTGTAGTATCCTTCCCCTGGAGTGGGGTGGGAAAGGAGATTTTGCAGTATCCTTCCCCTGCCTACACCACTTCAGACAAATGGTTATCTAACATCTTCTTTCAAACTTCCAGGAAGGGCTCTGTTTTCACCACGCATGCTCTTACACCCTTTGTATATAGATGAGGAGAGCAAATTAATAAGCATGGAAGGGGCACCGGTTGGCTGAAGCTCAGAATTTATTTTCCACCAGCCAGGGAGCACCTAAAAGAGGCGCAGTGATAAAGCTGAAAGGCTGCTCTGTTCCCAAGGGAACTTGCTTCCCAAGCCATGCATTTTCAGCTAACTTGTTTTTAATATGAATTCTGTGTATCAGATTAAACCAGTGTTTTTCTCAACCTTGACAACTTTAAGACATGTGGACTTTGTGGGAAGAAATATCCATCTCGTTCAGTTCCAAGCTGGGAGAAAGACACTGGAAACACGGAGGCTGACGGGAAAGTTGGTTTAAGGATGAAGCAGAACCACCAAGCACATGGTTCTCTGGTGCAGCTGAACACATGGGGTTGAGAGTGGGTGGGTTTTATCCCTTGTCTTAGGCTTTGAACTTGAGCTTCCTGTTCCTGTGCAAGAACATGTATTCTGTTGGTTGTGGTCAGACTCCCATAATTGCCATGTGGGGGTCATGTTTGTCTGAGTCAAGTTTGGTTGAACCTTGGGCTGATGCAATGTCCTTATTTGCAAGCTCTGCTGCTACATAATCCTATTATGTCCTGGAGGGCCATGTCTTAATCCCATCACCCTGGATCTGAAAGTCTTTTGTCATGTAGATAGGTTGGCCCAGTCCTGCTGGGACTATTAAGAAAAACTTGGGAGCGGCTTTCTGTCTTTAAAAACATGTTGCTCTTTTAGGGAAATATAATATTCTGGCTTTTTAAATATTTCCCAAAACATTTCATTCGTCTAGAACGGTGTTTCTCAACCTTGGTAGCTTGAAGATGGGTGGACTTCAACTCCCAGAATCCCCCAGCCAGCAGCCCTGGCTGGGGGATTCTGAAAGTTGAAGTCCACCCATCTTCAAGCTTCCAAGGTTGAGAAACACTGGTCTAGAAGAAGAATGGGTACTAACTTTGTACAACTTCAACTCCCAGAATGCCCCAGCCATTCAATTCCATCTTTGTTCAAAACTTTGCTTTTCAATTCCATCTTTGTTCAAAACTTTCTGTATTTCAAGCCTCTTCTGACATTTTCTCAAAATCCTTAACTATACAGTATATATCTATTTTTTTTCCCCTCCCATGAGTGCACATTTCTCATTCATGGTTCTGGAGTTATCCGAATGATGGGTATCAACATCTAATATATCTCTGTGATGACTTCCAATGTAGATGCTAATATAAAATCAGATTTTCCAGACAATTACGTATAGTACCTTCAGGATAGAAATATTCAGGAACTTTTTTTCCCCCTGTGACCCTTAAATTGCAAAAGAGGGAAATAAATTTTTTAGATCGGCGGTGAAAACAACGGGTAGCACACAGTTAAAAGCAATCATATTCCAACCACTGCCAAATGCAGAAAGATAATAAAATAAGAATAAAAGCCTTGGATGAAATTGGGCGTTGCCAGCCATTAAGGCAAGTCAGTCCCTGTGATATCTGCCATCGCCACATTTTGTGAAGCAAATTTATTTCCAATCTTCCGAACTGCTAATGCAAAGAAAACGGCATGAATCATATATGTTTTCCCCACCAGTAAGACAATAACTGTTTTCTCAGCTTTTCACCCTGTAGGCGTTTTTGGCCTCAACGGTCTGCAAAAATCCTGCATATGGATTGCACTGGGCCATTGCTGAAGGACGGGATGCTTCTCTGAACTGAAGGACGGAAATTCCAAATATATCAAGACGCTTGCTTTCCTCTTTCTCTCTTTTTTCGAGTTGCTTTGCCAGTTTTGTCTTGTGTGGCAATATAACAGAATAACAGAGTTGGAAGGGACCTTGGAGGTCTTCTAGTCCAACCCCCTGCTTAGGCAGGAAACCCTACACCACTTCAGACAAATGGTTGTCCAATCCCTTCTTGGAAGCCTTCAATGATGGAGCATCCACAACTTCTGGTGGCAAGCTGTTCCACTGATTAATTGTCCTAAATGTTAGGCAGTTTCTCCTCAATTCTAGGTTGCTTCTCTCCTTGATTAGTTTCCACCCATTGCTTCTTGTCCTGCCCTCAAGTGCTTTGGAGAATAGCTTGACTCCCTCTTCTTTGGGGCAGCCCCTCAAATACTGGAAGACTGCTTTCATGTCCCCCCAGTCAGTGGTGAAATCCAAATTTTTTTACTACCGGTTCTGTGGGCGTGGCTTGGTGGGCGTGGCTTGGTGGGCGTGGCAGGGGAAGGATACTGCAAAATCTCTATTCCCACCCCACTCCAGGAGAAGGATATTGCAAAAGCCTTGGTGGCGCAGCAGACTAAAGCGCTATTAAGTAGCACCAGCTGCCTGCAATTACTGCGAGTTCAAATCTCACCAGGCTCAAGGTTGACTCAGCCTTCCATCCTTCCAAGGTAGGTAAAATGAGGACCCAGATTGTGGGGGAAATAAGCTGACTTTGTATAAAAAAGAACACCGCTGGGGGGGGGCGAAAGCCCTACTAAGCAGGTGTATACAAAAAGTATGAAGGCTGTTGCTTAACGCATTGTAAGCCGCCTTGAGTCTCCAGAAAAGAGCGGCATATAAATCGAACCAATACAATACAATACAATACAAAATCTCCATTCTCACCCCACTCCAGGGGAAGACACAGAATATTTTCGTACTTGGGAATTGGGACTTGGGAATTCGTACTTGGGAATTATTTTATCAAACGTTGAATTCTGTGGAATATCGAGCGGCTGGAAGAGGTGAGCAGTGACCAGCCGGACATGGGTGGGGCCAAGGAGGGGTAATTACTACCAGTTTGGTGAACTGATGCCCATAATCCCTAGAGGTTCGCCCGAACCGGTCTGAACCGGTTGGATTTCACCCCTGAACAAAGGTAGAAATTAGGAGCTTAAGATTGTACATTGTATACAAGCACATATTGTATACAAAGAAAAAAAAAACCCAATAAAAATGCATTAAAAGAAAAACAGAAAAACCCATCTGAATGGGCAGAGCCAATCTTTTAAACCTTACAGTATATTGTTGGCATAAATAAAGTTAGAGATGAAACACAAATTAAAGCCGTCTTTAGCACCAAAGGTTACAAAGAGGCAATGATTATCTTCATAATTCAGCCGAAGCTGAACTCTATGGATCGAAAGAAAAATACTCCTCTATTTTTCCAATGTTTTGCCAGCGTCTGGTTTTATTGGACCGACCAATCGGAAAAACACATGCAAGCAATAGATCCAACGCCCACCTAATGAAGAATTAAATTGACAGCAATCGACACGCAGCATCTCTGGCTGCCTTGCGGAGAACGGCCCTCTCGTAATCTGATAAAAAGAGAAGGCATGTAAAATGCAGCAGGTTCTCCGGCTGTTTTCGTTCAAAGAGGCGCAATGTGGGTGATACAGGTAGCAAAGCGATGGGGACAGAGCAGCACAGGACGTGAAGGACGGGCTCAGGAAAAAAGGTAGAAGAACAGGGGCAGGGACAAAGGTATGTTTTGTCACCTGCTTTCCAGGAAAGCTGGAAATGTGCAGCATGGTAAACGCTCTATATGTTTAAAATTAGTACGTCTAGTTCAGGGGTCAGCAACCTGCAGCTCTGGAGCCGCATGTGGCTCTTTCACCCCCCTGCTGCGGCTCCCTGTCACTCAAAATATGCGTCACAACCACCAATGTGCGACACCCGCCAGCACGCAATTTATTGAGCTTTTCAACCCCCGGTAGGCCAACTATGGATAAATCCAAGAAAAGAAAAGTTTCCAAAGAAAACAGAACGTTTCATTCAACTACATAGGCTAGTTTTGTGGCCGCTCAAGAAATAGTCAGGAACAGGAAGGGTTTTGTGGCTCCCGGTGTTTTCTTTTCTGTGGGAAACGGCTCCAAATGGCTCTTTTGAGTGTTTAAGGTTGCAAAGAGAAGTTTAAAGTTTTGAAGAGAAGGACTGGGGGGTGGGGGGGTACATAATAACCGTCTTTCAACATTGAAGCAGCTACCACAAAGAGGAGTCAACTTATTCTGCAAAGCATCTGAAGTCAGGAGAAGAAATAACAGATGGGAACGAATCAAGGAGAGAAGCAACCTAGAACCAAGGACAAATTTCCTGACATTGTCAACAATTCCTTCTCCTCCTCTCTCTCACACACACAGCCAATTCCCCAAGGAGGAATATTAATTTAGGCCACGCATCAAAAGTCGTGAAACTCGTGTAAGCTTCACTGGGAACCATTTCTGCCTCCCGATTCAAAACTTGTTTTTCTGCGTTGACTGAGAATTTCGATTGAGCCATTTCTGGTGGATTTTCACTTTTATAAGGGCCCACATTATACCTCCTCCGCTGCCTCCTTCAACACTTTAATTATGGATGGTGGTTTGTGACCTCCAGTTGAGTGAAAAGGCAACGGAGAATGGTCGATTGGCGAGGAAAATAATCCTCTGATATTCCAAAGAGCATGACCTGCTCAGAGCTGATCCTATTTGGTTACCATCTAAGTTTTTACTGGGCTCTTCGCAACAGCTGAAAAATATTGTCCTTTGGTAATTGGTGCACAAGTTTTCTTCTCAGTGGTAGCTAACGACAAAACAGAACAGATTTGGGGGGAGAGGGTTGCGACATTTTCTACCTAATGGGAAAATGGAGCAGAAAGCTACCTTGGCATGAATAATTCAAGAGAATTGTTGACTTTTTTTCCATTTTCCTCAAAACCTGTCAACCCCTGTGAGGAACTAAAGTGGTTTGTAGGAGAATCTGCCTGCACGAATTGAAACCCTCTAGGAGGAATTGCGTTGCCATTTTACAGGAGTGTAAAGGACCATCCGTGCATTATTATTATAGTTAATTCTTGAAGAGGTGCTGATTTCTTTCTTTCTTTCTTTCTTTCTTTCTTTTTTAAAAAAGACCTTTCCTCCAGAAGAAGGTCCAACCTGAATCATAAAGTGCCAATCCAAAAATAAAAATAAAAATAAATCATCTCTTCTCGTACTTTTTAAAAATTTACAAACACGGGATACACGCCGAGCTGGCCAAGTCGTAGCTTCTGAGACATCGGTTCTAAAATATCCTTTTTACTGAACGTTGCTCCCTTTGTTTCAAACTCTTTAAGTTTAAAACTCTTATCTCTGTTGATTTTCGTTTTTATTCTATCATGTTTATTTATTTGTGTTGCCTTTTAAGCATTAACAAAAAAGGAAAAGGTTTTGGGATGTTGGACAACCATTTGTCTGAAGTGGTGTAGGGTTTCCTGCCTAAGCAGGGGGTTGGACTAGAAGACCTCCAAGGTCCCTTCCAACTCTGTTATTCTATTCTAAGATATGTAAGCCTTAAATAAATAAAAGCATTAAAAGCAATAACACAACGTACAGTGCACTTGTATAACATATACGGTATATACACCAAGAAACACATCAACCCAACAAAAACTCTAAAGTAAGAAGGGATCCTCCATCTGCATTTCTTCCTTCAAGCTCTCCTCAAGACGGAAATTTGGGGACGCTTTAAAGCATGAGATTAGCACCTGTAGGAAATAATTAAATCAGGATGAGCAGTAATGTATTCAGACTGTGACCTTAATCACATAAACCTCCACACTCCAGAAATGTCACAATTCCAGTCACCACCGAATGTCTCACTTGAGATGGTAACCGTTCGGCAGAGAGTGAGAGAGAGCGGATATCTTTGGGAGCAAGGCGACTGGTTGTTATTATTTATGTCGGGGGGTCCAAGTAACACACCCAACCAAGTAAGCTAGCAATTCCTCAAAGATCCATAGCTAGCTCGACGTCCATGCGTCGCTATGAAACTATGTGCTCTGGCTTGATAAATTGACACTTGCAGCCTGAAACTTAATGTAGAATGTAACTCCATAGCATCAGAGTGTGTTAATATAATGCAACTGGCAGTTGGAACAGAGTGGGAGGGAGAGCAGAATGTCCCAGCCCGCAGCATCCATCGGTATTTATCTAGCTAGCATCCTGTCAGTGTGTGAGAGAGTTGAGGGCTGTTTGGAAACTCAAACAGTATTTGCTGTGTGAGCAAGAAGGAGACAGGAAGGAGGCTGGGCGTGGCTTAGCTCAACTGTTCTGTAGTAAAGCTGCTTGCTGCTGTAAAAGCAAAGCTGAAAGTGAAACTCCTCTCCTCTGCTTGTGTTTTGCATTTGGAACAGATTTCTTCTGAGGTGGGAAGTGGGAGTAGAACTCCTTAGCATCAGAGTGTGTTAATAATAATATAGGAAATACTAATGCTCTGATAGTCATTTCGAAAAATCCTTTCTTAGTGAGCATCTAGAAGCCAAAAGTAACATAGGTGGCAAATTTCAAGTTTGTAGTCTTTATGGTTCTGAAGATTTTGTGCCACGCCCACAGAATCGGTAGTAAAAAAAAATTGGATTTCACCACTGAGTCCAGCCTCCTGCCCAAATCAGGAGTCCTTAAATAGTGGAAGAGCTAGGTGCAATTCCACTTCCTGGGATTTTTTTATGAGCAATGTCTGGTTTTTTTTCCTGTGGGGAAAGAGATTAGCCAAATACAGGCTGTCCTTGACTTACAACCATATGTTTAGTGACAATCCCAAGTGACCACGACACTGAAAGAAATTAACTTACCACCGTTTTTCACACACCCGTTGCAGCATTCCCATTGTCACAGGATCAAAATTTGGATACTTGGCTACTGGCCAGTGGTGAGATTGAAAAATTTAACAACCGGTTCGCTGCCAGTCGCTGGGTGGGCATGGCCATGGGGCATGGCCTACTCAGCTTTCTGCACCACAGTGGGGGGGGGGGGGCTTTTCACTGTCCTGAGGCTCTGGAGGATTTCCTCAAGCCTCCAGGAGGGTGAAAACTGCCTTCCCTGGGCACTGGAGGCCCTCCGGAAGCCAGAAACGGGCCCATTTCCGGACTTCTGGTACTTCCGGTACTTCCAGTAGGCCCGTTTTTCACCCTCCCAGAGCTTCTGTGCGGTCCCTGCACTTACCTTGCATCGAAAACGGGCCGCGTGGAGACTCCTGGGAGGGGTGGGGCTGATGGGCCCGGTCAGCCAGTCCTCGGAACAACCAGTTCGGCGAACCAGATTAAAATTAACATCCAGTTAGCCCGAACCGGCTAAATCCCACCCCTGCTTCTGGCATGGTGTTTATAAGGTGACCAACTTTTTTACAATGAGAAGGAGGACACAAATAAATTGAAGGACAAAAATATCGTAAATAAAAGAAGCATTTTATTCATTGCAACAATGCATCTAATGCGTCCGTACATGTGTGACGAGTCGTGTTTCGGTAAGAGGTAAGCAAAGACACTTGCACGCGGCACACTCTCTCAAAACAATTCTCCTGTGCAGAGCGTATAATCGCATATCCCCGCACTTTACCGAGCCTTGATGAATCATCATGTCAAATACAAATACGTCACATCACACGCAATGGATCGGATGGGCAGCGATCGAATACGGAGATTTACAGATTAGTCTTCAAATATCGAAAAGGAGGACATGTAGGAGGACACTTGTCGAGAGAGGACAGAACTTACAAAAGAAGGACTGTCCTCCCTAAAGGAGGACGATTGGTCACGTTAGTGTTTCGCACCACGAAGTCCATGAAGTAGCGACATGGGTGTATCACCCACGATGGTTTTTCGATCAGTGATGGGTTCTAACCGGCTTTACTACCGGTTGTCTTCGTGCATGCACTTTGCGCGCGATTGCCTCTTCGGTCACGCGCTTCACGTTACAAATCTGCCCAGCTGAGGTGCGGCAATCCACTCTGCCGCACCTCTCAGCTGGGCAAATAAAGACGAAATAAAAGGTAGGAATAGTGCGGGAGTGGGCGGGAAGGCCCAGCTCCCAAAGACAGAGAACCGGTTCGGTGACGTATTAGCTTCACCGCTACCGGCTTGGCCAAACCGGGCTGAACCGAGAGAAACCCACCACTGGTTTCGATCCTCCATTCAAAACGTCTGTTTGCTTCAAATGAAGCCCATCGAAATGGGTGGGTTTCCGTGGGTGAAGAATGCAGGAGTCGGTCCATCGAACTGTGAAGCTGAAACTTCGAGGAGAATTTGATCAAATCACCCATGTGAGTTTCAGCCCAACACTTTGCATGGCTAACATCCCTGTCAAAGAACCACACTAATCCGGCAAAAGCTTTCAAACTAATAATTTCCCCTTATTATACCTGACATTCCCTGCCTCCCTTTAAATGCTGCTAATGGATGTCCCTACAACAAGCCCTTATCGCCTCCCCACGTCTTCCACTCTAGTCCTCTCCAGGGTTATTAAGGTAATCACTGCCTTCGTAATTCATCCCAAGTCCTTCAGCTCTCCCTTGGTCAGTAAATTAAACAGGCTGTTAAGCTTCAAAGGCACTTTTGCTGTGGCAACTATTATCGCTTCTTCAGGTGCCAACTATGAGGCGGGGGATAGGATAGGATAGGATAGGATAGGATAGGATAGGATAGGATAGGATAGGATAGGATAGGATAGGAGAGGAGAGGAGAGGAGAGGAGAGGAGAGGAGAGGAGAGGAGAGGAGAGGAGAGGAGAGAAATAATAGAATAGAATAGAATAGAATAGAATAGAATAGAATAGAATAGAATAGAATAGAATAGAATAGATAATGGAATGGAATGGAATGGAATGGAATGGAATGGAATGGAATAGAATAGAATAGAATAGAATAGAATAGAATAGAATAGAATAGAATAGAATAGAATAGAATAGAATAACAAAGTTGGAAGGGACCTTGGAGGTCTTCTAGTCCAACCCCCTGCCTAGGCAGGAAACCCCACACCAGGTCAGGGCTGGTATTCACTGATCTTCGTTACCGGTTTGCAAACATGAGCGCGGAAGGAAGGAAGGAAGGAAGGAAGGAAGGGAGGGAGGGAGGGAGGGAGGGAGGAAGGAAGGAAAGAAGGAAGGAAGGGGAAGGAAGGAAGGAAGGAAGGAAGGAAGGAAGGAAGGAAGGAAGGAAGGAAGAAAGGAAGGAAGGAAGGAAGGAAGGAAGGAAGGAAGGAAGGAAGGAAGGTAGGAAGAAATGGCAATAGCACTTATATACCACTTCACAGTCCTTTCCGGGGCCCCCAAGCAGTTTACAGAGTCAGCCTATGGCCCCCAACAAACCCCAAGAAGGAGTCAGAAGGGGCCTTGCAAGGTCTTCTAGTCCAGCTCCCTGCTCAAGCAGGAGATCCCATAATTCTAAATTTCTAAATTTAAAGTGAGACATCAGCAAGTGTGTCTTTTTAATTGCTTTTCCATCCTGTTCATTGCAACGACTCCCTTCCAGTAGTCCCAGGAATGCAAATTTGCAGAGAATGGCATGTTATTGATTGATTTATTTTAAACCAGCTCCTGGTCAAGAATGGAGAATTAGCAAGAGAGGGCTTTCGGAGCACCGTGGGAAGGTAAAGAAACGAGCACAAGCCAGACTAAACCATCCGTCCATAAATTTAGATTGGGAAAGAGAATGGCTAACTCAACCACAAACATATCAGCAGATGGAAACCTTCAGGAAAATAAAAATGTTTTTTTATTGGTGCTTAAGCATGCAATGTTGGCCCCTGTCCATGGTTCTCATTTAGAAATCTGAACCCAACCCCAATTCTCCTGGGCGTGCACAGTTGGACACTGAGAGTCCTTTTATAACACCAAAGCTGCTAATAAATGAGATTGCTTTGAAGAAAACAGGCCCTCAAGAATACGCAGTGCAGTCTCATTTTCTTAGAGGGAATGGGTGGAAATTAATCAAGGAGAGAAGCAACCTAGAACTAAGGAGAAATTTCCTGACAGTGAAGACAATTAACCAGTGGAACAACTTGTCTCCAGAAATTGTGGATGCTCCAACACTGGAAGTTTTTAAGAAGATGGTTGGATAACCATTTGTCTGAAGTGGTGGAGGGTTTCCTGCCTAAGCAGAGGGTTGGACTAGAAGACCTCCAAGGTCCCTTCCAACTCTGTTATTCTTGGTTCCTTGGACGTCTCTTACAAAGGCTCCCATTAATGAAGAAATAAATTGACATCAAAGGAGCAATCTGATCGGACTTGTGTTTCCATAGTTCCCAGCTCTACTCCTTAAGAATTCTGGAAGCCTTTAAAGCCAGATTGGCAAAATTAAAAGTAGCCAATCTGGCAGAGATGGCTAACATTTCTGCATTTTTTTTTTAAAAAAAATTGATTTATATGCCGCCCTTCTCCAGAGACTCAGGGCGGCTTACAATGTGTTAAGCAATAGCCTTCATACTTTTGTATATATTTTATACAAAGTCAGCTTATTGCCCCCACAAACTGGGTCCTCAATTTACCTACGTTAGAAAGGATGGAAGGCTGAGTCAACCTTGAGCCTGGTAAGATTCGAACCTGCAGTAATTGCAGGCAGCTGTGTTAATAACAGCGTGCTTTAAACCACTGTACTACCAAGGCTCTTATTTGAAGGACCGTTTGAATGAAAGATAAGTACTGGAATGGAGAAGATGGATTGACCATATACAAAACAAATACGGGACTAAAAAGTTGCAAATAGCTTATGAATGAAATATTTAGATGATTTTTTTTTCCACTTTGATATCTTAGTACGTATGGCGGAGTTAAAGAGTAAGGGGAAGTTAAGAGTTTATAGTTAGTTTGCTTATGTTACATTATGTTTGTGGGAGTGGGGGTGGGTGGGAGGGAGAGGGGAAGGGGTGGGGGAAGGGGGGGAAATGTGTTTGTAAAACATTTTAAAACTTTTCAATAAAAGAACTTCAAACTGGAAAAAAAAAAAAGAATTCTGGAAGCCTTCAGACCACAGTTGAGTGAAAATGGCCATGAAGAGTGAACCTCAGCCTGGGCTCCGCAGATGCTTATTTGCTAGCAGATTTCACTGCCTTCCGAAGAACTTGTTCCTAAGTGAAAACACGGAGGAACAAAGACATAAATCTTAATCATCTAAAAGGGTAACTTCTCCCCAGAAGCAGTAAAGTCGCAAGAAACACTCCTTTTGAGACACCCCTGGCCTATCCAGTCAGAGAACAAGGTAACATAAAAGGAAAACCTCTTTCTCGGGAGGAAGATTTCGTCCCGAGATTATTTGGAATGTCAGCGTTGCTAATTATACGATTGCTTCTGCTTGACCTTGGAAGTCTCACCATCACATTCTTGCATCTCGGCCCTGCCTTTGTCAGAAGAAAAATAGCATCCGTTTCATTTTCCCGTGACTTTCCCTTATCTCTTGCCTCTCGTTAAAAAGGAGCCTGAAGAATATTAAGTGACTCAGCATTCCACAGACCTGTTGAACTTTAAGCCTGTACTGCCGATGAGGTGGGAGTTGTGGTCCAACATGTATGAAAGGCAGGGAAGGAAGGAAGGAAGGGAGGGAGGGAGGGAGGGAGGGAGGGAGGAAGGAAGGAAGGAAGGAAGGAAGGAAGGAAGGAAGGAAGGAAGGAAGGAAGGAAGGAAGGGTTTCAGGGAGGGAAGGTAGGGGGAAGGAAGGAAGGAAGGAAGGAAGGAAGGAAGGAAGGAAGGAAGGAAGGGAGGGAGGGAGGGAGGAAGGAAGGAAGGAAGGAGAGTTGCAGGGAGGGAGGGAAGAAGGGAAGGAAGGAGAGTTGTAGGGAGGGAGGGAGAGAGGGAAGGAAGGAAGGAAAGGAAGGAAGGAAGGAGAGTTTCAGGGAGGGAGGGAGGAAGGAACAAAGAGTTTCAGGGAGGGAGGGAGGGAGGGAGGGAGGGAAGGAAGGAAGGAAGGAAGGAAGGAAGGAAGGAAGGAAGGAAGGAAGGAAGGAGAGTTGCAGGGAGGGAGAGGGACAGAAGGAGGGAGGAGGAGAGGGAGGGAGGGAGAGACCGCAGGAGGGGAAGAAGGAAGGAAGGAAGGAAGGAAGGAAAAAAGGGGAAGGGGGGAGGGACTCTACCCTACCCTACCCTACCCTACCCTACCCTACCCTACCCTACCCTACCCTACCCTACCCTACCCTATTCTATTCTATTCTATTCTATTCTATTCTATTCTATTCTATTCTATTCTATTCTATTCTATTCTATTCTTTTATGTACACTGAGAGCATATGCACCAAAGACAAGTTTCTTCTGTGTCCAATCACACTTGGCCAATAAAAAATTCTATTCTATTAAGAGATTTTAGATTTCTAAAACATATAGCGCCATCAGCAATATCGCAAGTAAAAATTCACGCGTTTAGAAAATGTTTCCTGAACTATAGCATGAATCACACTTGGGATGGAACGAGAAACTGAGGGAAAAAAACAAATTTAAGGGATTTGTAAAAATGAGGAGGACTCAGAAAAGTCCAAAGGGATTGAGATGCTGTTCCTTCCTTGTAATAAATCTCAGAATCCATGATTGGGGATATTAATCTCTTGGTAAAGATGAAGCACCTGATGAGATTACAATGAGGGTAGATAGGTACCTACCTGTATTGGGAGGGAATGGGAAGGGAGAAGATTCCTCTTACTTTCAGAACTTTTACAAAGGATTTTTTAATCTGTTGCCATGACAACAGATGTACCATTTAAAGTAATTATTGGTGAATAACAAAACAACCAGAGATAAAAGGCCAGAGAAGCATTTATTATTCACAGCTAAAGCACTTTCTGAATTAAATAGGTTGGGGTTTGTTTGTTTTTTTTTGTCAGCGTATTGAAATGGGACCAGAAACTCAAAACAACGGAAGCCACCCAGGAGTCAAAGGACCCCCTGATTTTGTTTCAAGGTTCAGACAAATGTCTTTCTTATCCTCTCCGGACCCTTTGAATTCTGAACGTCGGGGCTCAACTTTGGAACAAGTTCATTGTCTTATCTTTCGACTCTAGACAATCCTTCAGACAGAAGCCCTCTGCGATAAAAGTGGCGTTTCCCATTGACCTTAGCGAAGAAGTCCCTTCGTGTGTGGGAAACGCCTTGACTTGGACTTTTGGATTATATGGTCCACGTTGTGTGATGAATGCAACCATGATGTCTCTCGTGAGACAATATTAATCAGCCTCCAGATAACCCCACGGCTGGCCTTGTTTTGGGCTTGGTTCACGGGGGCATCTTGGAATTGTCCAACTTCCCCAGCGCCTTGTTTCCTCTCTGGCTCGAGGTTATCTCACTCGTTCTTATAGAAAGTTTATAACTTGGTGTTCCTCTTGGGGTTTTGGCTTAAGCTCATGTCCTCTGCCTCCCCTTTGGGGCTCTTTTGATTTAGGTTTCTGCAAGAAATTCCTGAGCCAGCCATGCTTAGAATAGAATGGAATGGAATGGAATGGGAGTGGGAGTGGGAGTGGGAGTGGGAATAGAATAGAATGGAATGGAATGGAATGGAATGGAATGGAATGGAATGGAATGGAATGGAATGGAATAGAACAGAACATAACAGAATAGAATAGAATAGAATAGAGGAGAGGAGAGAAGGGGAGAAGAGAAGAGAAGAGAAGAGAAGAGAAGAGAAGAGAAGAGAAGAGAAGAGAAGAGAAGAGAAGAGAAGAAAATATAGAACAGAACTGAAAGAGCAGGACAGAACACAACAGGAACAGAATCGGAGGAGAGAAGAGAAGAAAAGAGAAGAGAAGGGAAGGGAAGGGAAGAGAAGAGAAGAGAAGAGAAGAGAAGAGAAGAGAAGAGAAGAGAAGAGAAGAGAAGAGAAGAGAAGAGAAGAGAAGAAAATATAGAACAGAACTGAAAGAGCAGGACAGAACACAACAGGAACAGAATCGGAGGAGAGAAGAGAAGAAAAGAGAAGAGAAGGGAAGAGAAGAGAAGAGAAGAGAAGAGAAGAGAAGAGAAGAGAAGAGAAGAGAAGAGAAGAGAGAAGAGAATATAGAACAGAACAGAAAGAGCAGAACAGAACACAACAGGAACAGAATAGGAGGAGAGAAGGGAAGGGAAGGGAAGGGAAGGGAAGGGAAGGGAAGGGAAGGGAAGGGAAGGGAAGAGAAGAGAAGAGAAGAGAAGAGAAGAGAAGAGAAGAGAAGAGAAGAGGAGTATAGAGAACAGAACAGAAACTATAGAATAGAATAGAATAGAATAGAATAGAATAGAATAGAATAGAATAGAATAGAATAGAATAGAAGGATACTGGCAGGGGAAGGATATTGCAAAATCCCCATTCCCTCCCCACTCCTGGGGGAAGGATATTGCAAAATCTCCATTCCCACCCCACTCTAAGGCCAGCCAGAGGTGGTATTTGCCGGTTCTCCGAACTACTCAAAATTTCCGCAACCGGTTCTCTAGAACCTGTCAGAACCTGCTGGATTTCACTCCTGCTTTAACTACAGAAATCAGGACACACAGTAGATGGCAGCCCAGAGGGGCCCCAAATCTCCAACTCTTGGCTACCAGTGAGGACAGCCACTCAAGGGACCTTCCTTCAGCTGAGGTGACCACGGAGTTGGAATGACTTGGCTCACGTCATCCCAAGGACAGCAGCCGTCCGCAAGTTCTCCGTTGGCCGCCCACAGGATGAGCTAGAAAGCAACTTGCAAGCACGTTTCCTACCAAGCCGGGCCAACACCCACTCTGTGGTTGTGCTGCATCGATAAACCCCTGTCTGTGGTGCTCTCTTCTCCTTATCAGCCCACCCATCACTGTGGGAACGTGAAGGCCAAGGAAATGACATGGAGATGACAAGATGAGACAAAGAGGGAAATTAAAAAGCAGGCGAGGAGGAGGAGGAGGAGGAGGAGGAGGAGGAGGGCAGGACGGAGGGCTGGCCAGTGAGTCCAGGGACAGCTCCGGTCCTTTGGGAGCCACAGCTGTGACCCCTGAAAAGGGGGGTGGGTGGGAGGTTTGATCCTGCACACAACGCCTCTCTGCTGCAACTGCAGTGGGCTGCCAGCAAACAGGCGTGTTAATAAATATGCGTGTCATTGCTAGTCACATGCTTCCGTTTCACATGCCCTCTGCAACAGACACTGTAACCCTGGACCGTTTCCCAGTGCAAAGCGAGGGACTCCATGTTCTTCTAAGTTAAGGAATATGGACATTTCTCTCCCTCCCCCTCCTCTCTTTCTCTTGCGCAGGAATCTTGAAGGAGAAGAACGGATGGGGAAATCATCACTGTCATTTCAAGGGTCTTGTGCAAGAGAAGAGCGACCTACTTTTCTCCGTCACCATGATTAAAGCGAAGCTTACCTTCATTGTTATCTAGCCATCGGCACACACTTAACACCGCATACACTGGGGTTAAGTAAGTTATGAAGGAAATGGCACTCCGTTGGCCAGCCATCTGTGCCAAGCTGTGAGGGACATGAGCTGATCGCAAAGGACTCGGAGGTTGGGTGGGAATTGGATCCCGCGAACTCTGCGATGCGCGGCGCCAGTGAATGCCACATGCCGGTCCGTGCAAACAAACCAGTAATCCTCTGGGAAGCAATCAAAGAGCTTGACACATAAGAAGTGCCCAGCTTTGAAAGCTGGAGATCCCAAGGGAAGGAGTAAGCTTGGCTAAGTCAACTATTAAAACATGGTTTGCTTTCTACATAGGCTTGGAGCACCTAAACACAGCTGAGCTGGGCTGCCCAGATAATTCAGGAGAGTTTACGTACAGCTTCACATCGTGTGCCAGTTGTGGCCCTTTCCTCAACCAGGAGGTCTTGCTCATGGCCACTCATGCCTGGTCATCTCTTGGATTCTCCAGAAAGCGTTATTTTGGTAGACCAGGTTGCCCTGATAGACTGGTCCCACCGGAAAAAAAACACTGTATGATGAATGGTTGTGAGAACTAGGTATGTCTAGTCTAACTATGAGTAGGATTAGGGGTGACATGAAAGCTATCTTCTAGGAGGGGTGACATGACGGCAGTATTGCAGTATTTGAGGGGTTGCCACAATGAAGAAGGAGTCAAATTATTCTCCAAAGCACCAGAGGGCAGGACAAGAAACAATGGATGGAAACTCATCAAGGAGAGAAGCAACCTGGAATTAAGGAGAAACTTCCTAACCGTGAGGACAATTAACCAGTGGAATTGCTTGCCACCAGATGTTGTGGGCGCTCCATCACTGGAGGTTTTTAAGAAGAAACTGGACAGTCATTTCTCTGAAATGGTATAGATTCTCCTGCTTGAGCAGGGGACTGGACTAGAAGACCTCCAAGGTCCCTTCCAGTTCTCTTCTCTTCTCTTCTCTTCTCTTCTCTTCTCTTCTCTTCTCTTTCTCTTCTCTTCTCTTCTCTTCTCTTCTCTTCTCTTCTCTTCTCTTCCCTTCCCTTCCCTTCCCCTCCCCTCCCCTCCCCTCCCCTCTATTTTTATTCTATTCTATTCTATTCTATTCTATTCTATTCTATTCTATTCTATTCTATTCTATTCTACTCTACTCTACTCTACTCTACTCTACTCTACTCTACTCAACTCTACTCTACTTCTGTTCTACTCTACTCTACTCTACTCTACTCTACTCTACTCTACTCTACTCCTTGAAAAACTGTTACAGAGAAGAAAGGGTCAACCTATTCTCCAAGCAAGAAACAAGAGGTCAAAGCTCGTCAGAGGGAGTGCCAACCTGGAACTAAAGAGGAATTTCCTGACAGGGAGAACAGTTAATCAATGGAACAGCTTGCCTCCTTCGGCTGTGGGTACTCCATCCCTAGAGATGGGATTATAAGAAGAGATTGGATAGACGGGAATATTCCCCAGGAGGGAATAAAGACTCCTGCCCTGGACAGGAGGTTGGACTAGAAGACCTCCAAGCTTCTTCCAAATTTGATTCTTTATGATACCCAAGAGGAAGTCCCAAGTGATTGAGCATTCTCAGGGAATCAGGAAGCAACTTCATCTCGCCGTGTCAAGAGGAGAATCTTGTGTTTGTTTCAGCTGAAGCGGAATGGAAAAAAGAGGGAGGGTCAAATGCTCGTGGGCAACAGTCACGGGGCACATTGGTGCCTCTGCCCAGGATGCTACAAACATTCTTGAAGAACAGAGCAGTGCCAAGGTCTGGGGCTAAGGTCCTGGTCTTCTGCCTGTGGCATCTCCAGAAAGGACAGGCGGGCCGAGAGAGTCCTCGGAGGAGAAATGGAGGGATCACGGGGCAGCAGGACAGGGAGTCATGTCCCCGAAGTTCACTGACAAGCACATTCCTTGGGGAGGGGTGAAGAAGAAGCTCAGTCCTGACTGAGGTCACGGAAGAGGATGCAGTCATCTGGGTTGGAGAATGGCTGCAAGAGGCCAAATGCATTTTTAATGACTAAGGGGAAAACCACCAAAGACCATGCAGATTTCGGAAAGAAAAAAAAAAACTGACGGCCTATCCAGGAATCATGGATGGAAACTGAACAAGGAGAGATTCAACCTGGAACGAAGGAGGAATTTTCTGACAGTGAGAACAATCAACCCATGGAACAGAAGTTGCCTTCAGAAGTTGTGGGAGCTTCAACAGTGGAAGCTTTCGAGAAGAGACCGAACTGCCATCTGTCAAAGATGATGTAAGGACTCCTGCTTGGGCAGGGGTTTGGACTAGATGACCTCCAAGGTCCCTTCCAACTCTGTTAATCTGAATCTATCTAAGATGATCAAAGACCTGGAGACTAAAACACATGATGAGCAGTTGCAGGAACTGGGCATGGCTAGTCTAGTGAAGAGAAGGACCAGGGGAGACAGGATAGGAATCTTCTAATATTTGAGGGGCTTCCACAATGAGGAGGGGGTCAAGCTATTTTCCAAGGCACCTGAAGGCCAGACAAGGAATAATGGATGGAAATTGATCAAGGAGAGATTCAACCTGGAAATAAGGAGACATTTTCTGACAGTGAGAACAATCAACCCATGGAACAGAAGTTGCCTTCAGAAGTTGTGGGAGCTTCATCCCTGGAAGCTTTCAAGAAGAGACTGGGCTACCATCTGTCAAAAATGGTGCAGGGTCTCCATCTTGGGTGGGTGGGGAGGTTGGACTAGATGACCTCCAAGGTCCCTTCCAACTCTGTTATTAAACAGAGACAAGCAATTGAAGGAGATGGCAAGGACCTATAGGGAAAATGCTTAACATCACATAGGCAAAACATCCCATGTGCCTTGCCATTCACACAACCTCCTCCACCACCAGTAGAAGAAAGTAGGGCCCGGAGTTTGAGTAGAGTCTTCAGAATTGGCAACAGTGCCCTGCCCTTTGGAACGCACCTCGACACATGCCGACACTCCGTCTGCCCTGTTGTTGGGTTTGCGTACCTCCTCCGCCCGCAGATGCCACTGGACAAACGGCAAACTCAAATCTTGTAAATGCTTAAGGAACCATTCCAAGTCTGAGGAATGCCAGCATTTACTGGTGGGGGTGGGGGAGGGAGGAAACAAGCTGTTTGGGAGTTATTTTAACCATTTGGAGATATTTTAACCTTCTCTCTGAGAAAGAGGCAGATTGTGTTGCTTTTGACAAGTCCGTAGCCTTAGATTGGAATTCATAAAAGAATTGATGATGATAACAAGAATAGAATAACAGAGTTGGAAGGTCTTCTAGACTAGAGGTCAGCAACCTGCAGCTCTGGAGCCGCATGTGGCTCTTTCACCCCTCTGCTGCAGCTCCCTGTCACTCAAAATATGCGTCACAACTGCCAATGTGCAATACCCACCGGCACGCAATTTATTGAGTTTTTCAACCCCTGGTAGGCCAACCATGGATAAATCCAAGAAAAGAAAAGTTTCAGAAGAAAACAGAGCGTTTAATTCAACTATATATGCTAGTTTTGTGGCCGCTCAAGAAATTGTCAGGCACGGGAAGGATTTTGTGGCTCCCGGTGTTTTCTTTTCTGTGGGAAACGGGTCCAAATGGCTCTTTGAGAGTTTAAGCTTGCAGACCCCTGTTCTAGACCAACCCCCTGAATATTCTATTCTATTTAGAATAGAATATTTTAGAACAGAATATTTTAGAATATTTTAGAATAGAATAGAATAGAATAGAATAGAATAGAATAGAATAGAATAGAATAGAATAGAATAGAATAGAATAGAATAGAATAGAAAAAGAGTAGAATAACAGAGTTGGAAGGGACCTTGGAGGCTCCACCCACACGCCTGGACGTCATCACGGACACTCTGCACATGCGCAGAGGTGGCGTGTGTGCTCACATTTGCAAACCGGTAGTGAAGGTAAGTGAATACTACTACTGATTAACACGCTCTGATGCTACGGAGTTACACATTCTACATTAAGTTTCGGGCTTTAAAAATATGAGTTCCAGGTATATTAGTAAAGAAAGAAGCAGACTGTCAGCACTTCAAACTACATTCGTTCCAGTGCTGAAATAAGGAGGAGAAGAGGGGACAGCTGGCAAGAGGACGCTTGACTTTTCACCTACTTATTTTCCCTGAAGATAATATCCCCTAGGAGATGGGTTGGGAGGGGGGACATTCCTGGGAGCTGAAGTAGTAGATATGGGGAGAGTGATTTGGAAGGTGGCCAATGAGACGCAGAGAATTGGGGAACGGAAAGGGAAGCTTTGGCGTCAGGATGTCAGTGTTGGCTTCAACATAATCGGGGACAGATTGTCGTGCTTAATAAATGAAAGATTTCATCAAAGACTATTTGTTTGGAAATGCAATCAAATGAGACGACATCGAAACCTGACACAGATATCCTGCGAGCTCCGGAACTTAAAATTTTAAAATTTTAAAATAATTAAAATTTTATTTTACTAAGCTTTCATCAGCCATCTGCTGACATCGTCAGAGTATTAAACTACCATTACAGAGATCTCTGCCTTTATATGCCATTAATCAATTTGGCCCTTGCGCGTGTAATAGGCCCTTACAGCCGTCTCCCACCTGTAATCAGCTGTGTTGTTTTTGCTGTCATCATGCTGGATGATGGAGGCTTCATTTCTACTGTTTCCTCCCTCCTAGCTTGCTTATCAGTGGGGGATGATGTTAGCCTGTCAACCTTCGCAATTTGCTGTCTTGTCTGTGACCTTGTGGTTGGCCAGGTTTTTAAAATTGTAAATTCCGGAGCTCGCAGGATCTTAACTACTCTGGAGAAGTCTAGTAGATCATGGAGAGAATTTATAGGATTGCAACTGAAAATGCCTGCTTCAAATATCGTATAGCATTGTCATACAGCGAGGACCTGGAGGGAGAGGACTTTTTCCCAGCCCACCAGGTGGAAAAATGAATATAAGAGCTGGTGGTTCTTCTGATAATCTCCTGGAACTACTAAAACACCAATGGTTGTAAATGCCAAATTCTATAGACTTCTTCCCAGGGTCCTTCAGATATTCTTAGCAGCTCTATTCTCCTAAAAGAGAAGGAGTCACCCTAAAAATGGCTGCTGGGTGGTCTTTAGGAGATACAACAATATCCGCAATTTTTCTCCCATAATTGCTGCTGGGTTTCCCATGTCTGAGGGCTTCCTTAATACAAGGGAAAATATGAAGCAAGCAGATTCTTCAGACAATTGCAGCAAGAAGTAGAGAGGCCAAAGAAATCTCCTGAAATAGATTCTACTGATCCTAGGAGTTGGCCCAGCCCCCTTATTTAATCCTAAACTGGCCAGAACAGGTCCTTATCTGCAAATCGAAGGAGCCGGTCTCCATAGAATGCAGATTAATTTTCTCAAAAAACAAAACAAAACATAGAAAATGACCTTGCTGGCTATTCATAATTAATGACATGAATATTATCTCAATGAATATGTATACTGGAAACATGCAGTATATATATTCTGTTCATGTTTTTATTCAAGCACCTTTTTTTTTTTTTGAAGAAGTCCTTGATGACAAATTCTTTTTCATGCAATGAAGATACAAATTATTCTCTCCCCTTCCCCTTCTCCTTCTCTTCCCCTTCTCCTTCTTTCTCCTTCTCCTTCTCCTCCTTTTCATTATCTTTTCCCCTCTCCCTTCCCCTTCCCTTTCTCCCTTCTCCCTCTCCTTCTCCCTGTCCTTACCCCTCTTCTTTCTCCTTCTCCTTCTTTCTCCTTCTCCTTCTTCGCCACCTCCCCCTCCTTCTTCCCCTTCCCTTTCCCCTTCTCTTCTCCTTCTCCTTCTCCTCCTTTTCATTATCTTTCCCCCTCTCCCTTCCCCTTCCCTTTCTCCCTTCCCGTTCTCCCTTCCCTTTCTCCTTCTCTTCTCCTTCTCCTCCTTTTCATTATCTTTCCCCCTCTCCCTTCCCCTTCCCTTTCTCCTTCTCTTCCCCTTCTCCTTCTTTCGCCTTCTCTTCTCCTTCTCCTCCTTTTCATTATCTTTTCCCTTCTCCTTCTCCCTTCCCCTTCCCTTTCTCCCTTCTCCCTCTCCTTCTCCCTGTCCTTCCCCTTCCCCTTCTTTCTCTTTCTCTGCTTCCACCTCCTCCCCTTTCCCCTTCCCCTTCTCCTTCTTTCTGACTTTCTCACTCTTATCTGTAAACTGAGTCACCTTAGACTGAATTACTAGGGAGACATGAGGTGGCCCTGCCTCTGGCAATCTTCTGGTCATCTCTCCTGCAATTTCATCTCATTGAGCATCTCAATAAAATCAAGAGCTTTAGTGGACGGATCTGGAAGGTGGGAGAGGCCAACCCAGGACAATTTAGTCCTAATTGTCCCTTCATTCCAAGGGGTGACCAGGGTCCCAACCAAGATGTCCCCCCAGATTCTTCAAAACTCTTCTGAATGTCCACTGATTCACTAGGTGCCTGGAGAAGACTGAAATAATAAGCCTGTCAGGTTTCGGTGCTATCTTGAAAAAACTTCATTCTCAAGCGCAAGCTCTCTAATGAATCACTTTTATTTTAAGAATAGCAAAGTCCGACATTTCTGATTCATTTTGTAGCCAAACTGGCCCCTCCTTCCAACCCCTCCTCTTCCGCACTCCAACCCCAATGTCTCATTGGCCATCATGCAAATCCATCTCTACATCCCAGCACATTCTTTTCACAGGAATGTGCCCCCCTCCTCGTCTCCCAGGAAACCCTATCTGTAATATACAAAGACTAGGTAAAAGTTCATCTCAGCAATAAATCAAGCTACTGTTCTTTCTATGTCAGCGCTGGAAGAGAGCCTAATCTGGAACGCTGACAAAGCCCTTCTTCACTACAAAATTATGGAGTTTTGTAATATAGGATTGCGTGCAAAGTTCCATAGCCATCAGAGAAGATGGAGAGAAGAAGCTCTCCAATGGCTAAAATCAATGGCTCCCTCTTTCAGATCACACTGCTGTCAAGATCAAAGCGTGCTTACACTGTCACAGCTGTTATCACTTCTCAGCTTGCCAACGAACAAGGTGGGAGGGAAGGGTGAGAAGGAATGCAAGCTCCGGACTTCGAGGAGGAGAGCCCGTGAGAACCAAGGACACATCTGCAGGTGTTAGCCAAAGCCAGAGACTCTTTCTCATAACAATACAACAACACTCAATTGGACAATGTGATCTGCACTATTGGGGTTTTAAATTTGTTCAGCCAAATTATTTAATTTGTTTTATTTTATTTTAAATTTTGTATTTATATGTTTTATTCTATGGCTGTTCACCACCCTTAGTCCTTCGGGAGTAGGGCGGTATATAAATTCAATAAAATACAAAAAAAAAAAATACTAATAAGGGGGAATTTCAAATTGTAACTATGTGGGTTTGTGCGGGAATTAGGTAGAGCTGGTTTTGACTTCGATAGTGCCGAAATGATGTACTCAATAAAGTTTTGCACTGAGACATTGACAGGTCTCGAGTGTGCTTGCTTTGGTTCGGATTGTCAGTCGGGACGTTGATTCCAAGGCAAATACCAGATCTATGTGTATCAGGCCCCCCCAAGGAACTTTTTAACACCTTCCTTTGCTGTTTAAAGATTAGATTACAGATTAACAGAGTTGGAAGGGACCTTGTAAGTCATCTAGTCGAACCCCCCACCCAAGCAGGAGACCTTACACCATTTCTGACAGATGGCAGTCCAGTCTCTTCTCGAAAGCTTCCAGTGATGAAGCTCCCACAACTTCTGAAGGCAACTTCTGTTCCATGGGTTGATTGTTTTCACTGTCAGAAAATTCCTCCTTATTTCCAGGTTGAATCTCTCCTTGTTCAGTTTCCATCCATTGTTCCTTGTCTGGCCTTTGGAAAATAGCTTGACCCCTTCCTCTCTGTGGCAGCCCCTCAAATATTGGAAGACTGCTCTCCTGTCTCCCCTGGTCCTTCTCTTCCCTAGACTAGCCATGCCCAGTTCATGCAACCATTCATCGTAGGTTTTAGCCTCCAGTCCCCTCATCATCCTGGTTGCTCTTCTCTGCACTCTTTCTAGAGTCTCAACATCTTTTTTTTAATAATGTGGTGACCAAAACTGGATTCAGGATTCTAGGTGTGGTCTTACTAAGGCTTTAAGGCTTTGGAAAATATCTTGACCCCTTTCCTCCTCTCTGTGTCAGCCCCTCAAATATTGGAAGACTGTTATCCTGTCTCCCTTGGTCCTTCTCTTCACTAGACTAGCCATGTCCAGATATTTTGATTATTATCTAATATCAGGTACGGACAACACTTGGGATGATGGGCCCAGCTGTGACTTTTTGTCATTTTTTCATGGGTCGTATCACAAAATGACTGCCATGCTGGGTGCTGCCAATCAGACAGACACTGATAGATAGATAGATAGATAGATAGATAGATAGATAGATAGATAGATATAGATATAGATATAGATATAGATATTTATAGATATAGATATAGATATAGATATAGATATAGATATAGATATAGATATAGATATAGATATATGTAGGTCTTTGGTTGTTCAGGTTTTCTCCCGCGTAAAATTGGAGGTGTCTTGGCAACGTTTCGACGAAGTCAATCAGAACACAGCCAAGCTCCCACCCAATCAGTTCACACCCCCACTGGCAGTTAAAAGGAAGAAACAGCTGTGATCACACACATTGCTCCTAGAAGCACGAAGCCGAGAACACCAGCCTGAAGATGACGAATGAGACTTTGTCGAAACGTTGCCAAGACACCTCCAATTTTATGCGGGAGAAAAACCGAATAACCAAAGACATACATATATATATATATATATATATATATATATATATATATATATATATATATATGCATTTATCATCTGATGAAATTGATAAATACCCTTTATCGGAGGGGAGGGGGCAGGAAGATCCCGATTTCCAAGCCAAGTCCTGGGATGAGATTCACAGCCATGTTGCGTTTCCATGGATGCCTATGATTGCAGCCTATGTGGATCATAGCGACTCTTTGGAAATTTAAAAAAAAAAACAAAACCTCACACTGTATGTGTGGCTGTCACTGTGTGGCTTGCCGGCTTCCCATTATTATTATTTTTAATTGAAAGAAGTGGGAAAAATTAATGAGCTGAGGAGAGGAATCCTCCCACTTGTGTCATTATTCTCGCTGTTAATGAAGATTCTTGCCCTTCAAAATTATTGGAGAGGTTCTTCTTTCTCTGTAGAAATTTGGATAAGTTCTCCTCCCATTTTCTCCACCAACATCAGAAGGACGGCAGGTCTGGAGAAAGCTGGGTCCCTGCAGAACGAACTGAGTGCTATAAAATGCAGAGAAGAGCAACAAAGTTATGAGGAGGCTAAACCATACAATGAACGGTTAAGGGAACTAGGTATGTCTAATCTAGCTAAGAGAAGGACTATGGGGTGACATTATAACTGTCTTCCAATATTTGAAAGGCTGCCATAGGCACCCCTCTACTCTCCAAAGCACCTGAGGGCAGGACAAGAAGCAATGGGTGGAAACTCATCAAGGAGAGAAGCAACTTAGAACTAAGGAGAAATTTCCTGACAGTGAGAACAATTAACCAGTGGAACAACTTGCCTCCATAAGCTGTAAATGCTCCAACACTGGAAGTTATTAAGAAGAGGTTGGATAACCATTTGTCTGAAGTGGTGGAGGGTTTCCTGCCTCAGCAGGGGGTTGGACTAGAAGACCTCCAAGGTCCCTTCCAACTCTGTTATTCTATTCTATTCTATTCTATTCTATTCTATTCTATTCTATTCTATTCTATTCTATTCTATTCTATTCTAGTCTAGTCTAGTCTAGTCTAGTCTAGTCTAGTCTAGTTTAGTCTAGTCTACATTCTCTCCACCTTTCCCCTCTCCTCTCCTCCCCTCTCCCCTCTTTCCCCTTCTCTCCTTCTCTTCTCTCCTTTTCTCTCCTCTCCTCCCCTCCCCTCTCCTCCCATCATCTCTCCTCTCCTCTCTTTCTCCTCTCCTCTCCCCTCCCCTCCCCTCCCCTCCCCTCCTCTACTCTACTCTACTCTACTCTACTCCTCGTCTATTCTATTCTATTCTATTCTATTCTATTCTATTCTATTCTATTCTATTCTATTCTATTCTATTCTATTCTATTCTATTCTATTCTATTGTACCCTACCCTACCCTACCCTACCCTACCCTACCCTACTCTATTCTATTCTATTCTATTCTATTCTATTCTATTCTATTCTACTCTACTCTACTCTACTCTACTCTACTCTACTCTACTCTACTCTACTCTACTCTACTCTATTCTGACTAGGTAGATCTAGTCTAGCGAAGAGAAGGACTAGGCGTGACATTATAACTATCTCCTGCTCTGGGCATGAGGTCGGACTAGAACAGGGGTCAGCAACCTGCAGCTCTGGAGCCGCCTGTGGCTCTTTCACCCCTCTGCTGCGGCTCCCTGTCACTCAAAATATGCGTCACAACCGCCAATGTGCCACAACTGCCAGCATGTGATTTATTCAGCTTTTCAACCCCCGGTAGGCCAACCATGGATAAATCCAAGAAAAGAAAAGTTTCAGAAGAAAACAGAACATTTAATTCAATGACATAAGCCAGTTTGATGGCCGCTCAGGAAATAGTCAGGTACAGGAAGGGTTTTTGTGGCTCCCGGTGTTTTCTTTTCTGTGGGAAACGGCTCCAAATGGCTCTTTGAGTGTTTAAGGTTGCAGACCCCTGGACTAGATGATCTCCGAGGTCCCTTCCAGCCCTCGGAGTCTATGATTCTATGCATGTCACTGGAGGAGGCTCACATTAATAAAATATTAGCTTTCAGTAGCTCGTCCAAAACTTTCTGCGTTGTACACATGTGAGGGTGTTAGATCTCCTGGCAGCCAAGAAGTGGAAACAAATAAACTCCTGAGGTAAAATGAGTCAAGATACCAAGAAAAGAGAGTTCAGAGGAAATTTGAACTGCTCCGTTTCCTGTGCATGTCAGTCTCTCAATAGCCCTCAAATCATTTCAGCTTCCTGAAGTTCATCAAGTAGAGGCTATTCCTAGAAACAGAGAGGCCCGGATATTTATAGGCATTGGAAAAAGCTTGGCTGAGAAGAGGACCTTGGAGTTCCTCAGGATGCGGTGGCATTGTCCCTTGAACAGGGCGGGACAGAAAGCCAGGCCTGGTTTTTAGCAGAGGCAAACACAACAAAGCGTGTTTACCACCCAATAAAAGAATGTCATTTAACTTTGTGGCCAAAATACAGGGGGAGAGGTGTGGTGGAATTGGTCTCTTGAGCTCCATATCTGCAGTGATCTGCACTCATCTTGGGCTGGGCATCGCAGCACCATAAAGTATGGAGAGAGTGTCTCAAAGTTCACCCATCCTTCCATCTTCTCACCACCATAACTGATGAAGCTTTTTTGGATGAGAAGAGAAATAATTTCTTCTTCTTCTTCTCCTTCTCCTTCTCCTCCTCCTCCTCCTCCTCCTCCTCCTCCTCCTCCTCCTCCTTCTTCTCCTCCTCCTCCTCCTCCTTCTCCTTCTTCTTCTTCTCCTCCTCCTCCTCCTCATTCTCCTCCTCCTCTCCTCCTCCTCCTTCTCCTCCTCCTCCTCCTCCTCCTCCTCTTCCTCCTCCTCCTCCTCCTCCTCCTCTTCCTCCTCCTTCTCCCCCCTCCCAATCCTCCTCCTCAAGGAAAAAAACAGTCCACCTGCCTTGAAAAGGCACCTTTGAGACAACTATAACCTGAAAGACTGAGAATCTCCACAGACATGTGGAAAAAGTGATTGTTCGGGAGAATCAGATGGCCAGAAGCTAGATCCAGGCCTATCATTTTGAAAAGTGGGCTTGTCTGTCTTAGTTGGAAGATGTTTCAGAATCAGAATCAGAATCAGAATCGAGCTGGAAGGGACCTTGGAGGTCTTCTAGTCCAACCCACTGCTCAAGCAGGAGATCTTGTGCCATTTCAAATGAGTGGTTGTCCAGTCTCTTCTTAGAAGACTCCAGTGATGGAGCTCCCACAACTTCTGAAGGCAACTTCTGTTCCACTGGTTAATTGTCCTCACGGTTAGGAAGTTTCTCCTTAATTCCAGGTTGCTTCTCTCCTTGATGAGTTTCCATCCCTTGTTTCTTGTCCTGCCTTCTAGTGTTTTGGAGAATAATTTGACCCCCTCCTCTTTGTGGTAGCCCCTCTGGAATACTGCTATCATGTCCCCCCTAGTCCTTCTTTTCACTAGACTAGCCAAACCCAAATCCTGCAACTGTTCTTCATATGTTTTAGTCTCCAGGCCTTTGATCGTCTTAGTTTCTCTTCTTTGCACTTTTCCCAAAGTCTCAATATCTTTTTTGTAATGTGGTGACCAAAACTGGATGCAGGATTCCAGGTGTGGTCTTCAAGATGAGGAGGACCCAATGGTGACACTTATGACAAGGGGGTGGGGGGAGTTGGCCCAAATTCACAAAGACACCCACCCATCTGCACCCAAGCATAGTCGATGCGTGCAAAAGAGGGCAGAGCTTCAATAGGACATGCAAAGGTTCCATCTTGACTGTTTTGCCCAGTCCAGATGTTCTGGTAATGTCTTGCAACTGTCCCTTTACTCAGAGTGCAACAAGCAAACAATTTTGTCCACTAGCCATTCCTCTAGTGATTTGAGGAGACACTGGGTGTGTGATTGCCTACTTCAAGTTCATTACTTATATGGAAAGCAGGCTAGTACATTATTGTTTTGGAAACTCCCACCTGATGTTGTGGCCCACCAGAGGCCTGCACAGATTGTGGCTGATCCCGATGAAGAGGAGGCTGGTGTGGTGTCGTGCCAGCAGCCTGCACAGCCAGAGCTCACGTCAGACAGCGAGGAGGCTGAAGAGGATGTGGTGCCAGAGGCAGAGACTCAGCCAGGGCCTTCAGAACCTCCAGAGGCTCCTTCAAGTGGAGAGAGCGAAGTGGAGGAGCCTCTCCTCAATGCTCGAGCACGCAGGGCTGCCAAAAGGCAGGAGTGGCTACTCAGGAGGAGGAGGTCTCCTCGAGAGTAAGGTTTGAGGATAATTGGCCACTCCCTTAGCCTATTTAAGTCGCACACAGTTAGTAATTTCTTGCTGGAAACAACGTGTAATTATTACAGAGCATTTTGGAGAGTGAGTGTCTTATCGTATCTTGTTTTCTGGGCTGGTTGCCAACCTTTGCCAGACTTTGTTTATTCTTGGTACGTTATAACTTTGATAAGGACCGTTGGTGTGTGTCACAGTCCTTGGGAATCCGGAGCTGGGGCAGAACTCCTGAGAGCATACACTCAAATGATGTATGTGATATTAAACACTTGCAACCTCCTGACTGGACTAATTTTTCATCCTAATCAACTCTGAAATCATATTTCGAAGTGACTACCGTTCCGTTGAACTTTCCCTGGGAGTTCCCCACTTTCTGTGGGTGGTTTATCGAAGGGTGGGAGAAGAGTAACCAACATTTAGAGTTGTTATATCTTGGTGAATGGAAGAGGCCTCTGAACTTATGCTAAATTGCCACATTTTGATTAGAGACCATGATTGTGCAGTTCAATGATTGTCTAGACCAGGGGTCTCCAACCTTGGCAACATTAAGCCTGGAGGACTTCAACTCCCAGAATTCCCCAGCCAGTAAAGCTGTGGAATTCTGGGAGTTGAAGTCCTCCAGGCTTAAAGTTGCCAAGGTTGGAGACCCTTGGTTTAGAAAATAGTCTTTGGGGCTGTTAGCAAGGATGAAATGCTACCAGTTCGCATGAACCGGTAGCAGTGGGTGGTTTGGAGAAGCGGTAGCGGCAGCAGCACAAGGCTCCGCCCACTCGCCCAGACATCATTACTTCCTGGATTTAACCTGCTTTTTACCCTCTGTGCATGTGCAGAAGGCTTTGCGCATGTGAAGAGGGACCAAAATCGCACATGACATGCGTGCACAGCACATACTCTTCCGAACCGGTAGGGAAGATAAATAGATTTCACCCCTGGGCTGTAGCGTCTTTCAGATGCAGAAGAAGTTGGGTGTAAAGGAATAGAGAAGTGGACAAGGGACTCTTCAAGCATCTGTGGGAACCTGGATCTTCTCTTGGAGACAAGAGACAACGTGCACAGGAAGACACTGGAAACCTTACCAAATGTGTGGGAAGCTGAAAAAGACTAACAGCAGAAATCCCCAGAGTGTCTGTTTGTATGCAGGAAGCATTATCTGCCCAGCTTCCAGCTTTAACCCCTCCGTGGCCTGGATGCTTTGGAGAACACCGAGCACAGAGCTTCCTGTCTTGGCTGCCTCTTCTCTCTTGGCCACAAGCAACTTTTTGAGGGTTAAAACCTCCTGGATGGGAGAAAAAGACCCAACATATTTAAGGAGCCCTGGTGGCACATTGGTAAGAAGGCAGGATTTCAGGCAAATTCTGCCCAGAGTCTGGAGTTTGATCCTGACGGGGCTCCTGGCCAAGGTGGTGTTGAGACTCTAGAAAGAGTGCAGAGAAGAGCAATAAAGATGATTAGGGACTGGAGGGTAAAACACATAATGGTTGCTGGAATCGGGTATGTCTAGTTTAATGAAAAGAAGGAACAGGGGAGAAATGATAGCACTTTTCCGATATCTCAGCAGTTGCCAAAAAGAAGAAGGGTCAACCTGTTCTCCAACCTGAGGGCAGGACAAGAAACGATGGATGGAAACTAATCAAGGAGAGAAGCAACCTAGAACTAAGGAGAAATTTCCTGACAGTGAGAACAATTAACCAGTGGAACAACTTGCCTCCAGAAGTTGTGGATGCTCCCAACACTGGAAGTTTTTAAGAAGAGATTGGACAACCATTTGTCTGAAGTGGTGTAGGGTTTCCTGCCTAATCAGGGGGTTGGACTAGAAGACCTCCAAGGTCCCTTCCAACTCTGTTATTTTCTTCTATTATTCTACAGGCTCAGTAGTGACTCAGTCTTCTGTCCTTCCGAGGTTGGTAAAATGAAGACCCCGATTGTTGAGGGCAAGACTCTGTAAACTGCCCAGACAAGGCAGTAAATCATTATGAAGTAGTATATAAGTCTCAGTGCTATTGCTATTCTCCCAGCAACCCATTGCCTCCCTCTCCCATTAGTGGCCCAATTGTTTCTTTAATATTTGTTTTTTCTTGTTTCAATACATATTGAAATAAATTTTAAAAATTATTTTTGGATTTGTGCCCGATATTGTATATAGAAAGAGTTACTCCAGTGTTTTTCAAACTGGGCAACTTTAAGATAGATGGACCTCAACTTTGGGGATTCTGGGAGTCGAAGCCAACACATCTTAAAGTTGCCAAGTTTGCAAATCTCTGCTCTACTCAAACAAGCTGTTGAATCGCTCCAAACGCCCACTTAGAAAGAGTTACTGGTTGCGTTATATGCATCATACTGGGAATTGTCTGGTCTCCGAGTCTTATCTGCATGACGACTTGTAACAATTAAGATAAGGAAGGCAACTTGTGAGTTCTCTGACCTTAAAGGATGCCGCCGGAGCAGTTGCGTTGGTAGGTCATTAGCAAAATGTCATAGTAATGATCTAACATGCAACAGCTCAGCCTACTTCCTTATCTGGGTCCCCAAGATATTGATAAGATAGATCTGTAGCTGAAGGCGAGTCCTTCAGCTACAGATGATAGACTCAGATATCTCCAGCAGAGGTTCAACTGTCAGCAGTTGAGAACATGTCATAGATAAAATATGCTGTCAAGTTGTCTCTGGGTGCTACTGTTACCGTGTTTCCCCAAAAATAAGACCCTGTCTTATATTTTTTTGAACCCCGAAATAAGCACTTGGCCTTATTTTCAGTGAGGTCTTATTATTTTGGGGTGCATGAAGCAAGATGGGGCTCCTCTTGCCATCTTACCTGATTTCCAGCTCTGCGTTTAAATATTTTCAAGGAAGGCTTATTTTCAGGGGGGGCGCGGAGACTTATTTTAGCACATGCAATCAAAAGCCTGATTGGGTTTATTATCAGGGGATGTCTTATTTTCGGGGAAACAGGATAGTACTGCGTACCCCAGGACTTTTCAACCTTGGCAACTTTAAGAGGTGTGTACCTCACTTCTCAGAGCTAACCAATCTCTTTGAAAATGGGTAAACATCAACTCTCAGGATCCACTAGGCATCATATTATTATCACACAATTTGTGATTCATCAGGTATGTCATGAGGTCACCAGGCCAGTACATGTTGCAAGCGATACAACTTGCATTATAAATGACATGATTTGTGTCATTTTTCCTCAAGACCTCATGAAAGATGGGGCATTAGTCTGGCTTGGACTGAGAGAACTATTCTGAAAGTCCTGGATTAGGATGGAGGAGACACGTAGATTCAGAGGTCAGTTGGGTGACTTTGAGTAGTCATTCCTTCTCAGCCCAAATTAGTATCAGACTCTGTGTCAAGCCAAATAAGAAATAGGAGGAGGAGGAGGAGGAGGAGGAGGAGGAGGAGGAGGAGGAGGAGGAGAAGGAGAAGGAGAAGGAGAAGGAGAAGGAGAAGGAGAAGGAGAAGGAGAAGGAGAAGGAGAAGGAGAAGGAGGAGAAGAGGAGGAGGAGGAGGAAAGACAAGGGAGGGAGGGAGGGAAGCAGGGGGAAAGTGAGAGAGAGAGAGAGAGGGAGGGAGGGAAGAAGGGAGAGTGGAAGAAGAAGAAGAAGGAGGAGGAGGAGGAGGAGGAGGAGGATGGGAAGGGGAAGGGGAAGGGGAAGGGGAAGGGGAAGGGGAAGGAGAAGGAGAAGGAGAAGGAGAAGGAGAAGGAGAAGAAGAAGAAGAAGAAGAAGAAGAAGAAGAAGAAGAAGAAGAAGAAGAAGAAGAAGAAGAAGAAGAAGAAGAAGAAGAAGAAGAAGAAGAAGAAGAAGAAGAAGAAGAAGAAGGTGATTGTGGGTCAGGTTGGACACCTCCACAGCCATCTCCTTCCTGCCTCTGTAGAGATGTCATGGGTTCAGATCCCAGAATTCTCTGCCAGAATAACATTGGGTCCTTAACCACACCAGCCAAGGATTCTTCATGTTTTAAAACCAATTCATGGTAGACCTCCTGGAGACAACCCACTCTAGCATTTTATAAGTGTTTTCCAGCCATCGCTGTAATGAGATAAAAACTGTCTGGATTAGTGGTGTCTCCCAGCAGAAAGAACTAGATAACACCCCCCAAAATCACAAATCTGAAGACTTTTCAGATTACAAAAGGGCGTGTTTACATTTCCAGCTATTTATAACCTAGGTATTCTGAACTGTCGCTCCAGAATTAAGGAACTTACTTCCCCAGGCAATTTGCCCAATTCATATCTATTTGTGGCCATTATTGCATAACTAGTTTGTATAGACACACACACACTACTATGTCCTTAGTTTTCCACCTCTTCCTCCTTAATGCAAGACAGAAGTCCCAATAAACATGGGAATCTTGGGGTTTAGAAGGAAGAACCTGAATTCTGGAAACCAATGTAAGGATATTTTAAATATTTCAGGCACAGCTTCATGTTCCCCACTGCAGGCCAAGAACGTCAGTCGTTCTTGAGATCATTGCATCTTCCCCATAGAAGATCCTTGAGGATCTTCACAGGCTAAAATGTGGAATAAACAATTAACCAAGAGCTGAGAGTTCCCTTGAGTGCAATGTCCATAACATGGTTAATTCTATAAATAACATCTTGAAGATGGAGACATTTTCTTCGATGAGTCAATTGTTAGTTGCCATTAAGAGTCGGTTTGAGTTGGGTTGGCCCTAATTATGGACATCAATTGTTATGGTTCATCGCACAGTCAGCCAGATGTTCAGATTGGATTTCGCATGTTTATCTAACCATCAAGTCCTTCCCAAGGAACTAGGATAGGCAAATATTGTTCGATAGTGTTAAATATATTGTGGCAGAATGTTCCAAGTAAGCTGTTTCGAGTAAATCTGCCTTTTGCAATTGACTCATGGGGATATTGTCAATGCCAATGGTTTTTTAACCGATCAACAGAGTTGGAAGGGACCTTGTAGGTCATCTAGTCCAACCTCCCCACCCACCCAAGCAGGAAGACCCTACACCATTTCTGACAGATGGCAGTCCAGTCTCTTCTTGAAAGCCTCCAGAGATGAAGCTCCCACAACTTCTGAAGGCAACTTCTGTTCCATGGGTTGACTGTTCTCCCCGTCAGAAAATTCCTCCTTATTTCCAGGTTGAATCTCTCCTTGATCAATTTCCATCCATTATTCCTTGTCTGGCCTTCGGAAAATAGCTTGACCCCCTTCCTCCTCTCTGTGGCAGCCCCTGAGATATTGGAACATTGGTATTCTCACCCATTTCTGTTTTCTTTCCAGCTTGGTTCCTGCGACTTCGTAGTAAGCACATCTCTTTCAGGTTGAATTGATTTTGTGTTGGTCAAAAAAGTCAACGGGCAATATGCATAAAAACCAGGCAAAGCTTCAAATGCACGGTTAAGAACCGCTACCTTAACTTGATTGACCCCACCCTGCAGACACCGAAGGGAGCCTAACGGATGGTGACCTTACAAAAGGCATCCGTGGAATTTGCTTGGCGAATGTTTGCGACTTCTAGTCTACACAAAATACTGTAGAAGGAGAGATCCCTCTGCGGTTCGGCTTTTATGGGAACCATAGGGGTGGGGACTCCAAAAAAAGTCAAGATGGCAGCTGTCTCCACCTGATGGATACCCAACCCCTTTTAAACATCTACGATGCTTCTACAAAAAAAGCATGACTTCAATTGTATGTGCTCATGACCATACGGTTTTTTGGTCCTCCCCTGCCTGCTGGCCCTCTCATCCGTCATTAAGTGAATCCAGATCACGTGACTCCAGGACACTACGACTATCATAAATATGAGTCAGTTGCCAAGCGTCCAAATTTTGATCACACGACCATTGGGGGGATGCTGCAATGGTCGTGTGAAAAACAGTCATAAGTCACTTTTTTCAGCGTAACTTTGAATGGTCATTAAACGAATTCTTATGAGGACTACCTGTATTGTGTTGTATTGTATTGCATTGCATTGCATATATTTATTGTATTGTATTGTATTATTTGTAAGTCCCTAGGGAGTTGGGCGGCATAGAAATATGATTAATTAAATTAAATTAAATTGTATTATTTATATGGATTGTATTTTATTTCATTGTATTATTTATATTATATTTATTGTACTGTATTGTATTATTTATTGCAGGGGTGGGCAACTGTGGCCCTTTTACAACCTGTGGACTTCAACTCCCAGAATTCCTGAGACAGTTGGCTGTCTCAGGAGTTCTGGGAGTTGAAGTCCACAGGTTGTAAAAGGGCCACAGTTGCCCACCCCTGATTTATTGTATTGTATTGTATTATTTATATGGATTGTATTTTATTTTATTGTATTATTTATATTATATTTACTGTATTGTATTGTATTGCATATATTATATTTATTGTATTATTTATATTTACTGTATTGTATTGTATTGTATTGTATTGTATTGTATTGTATTGATTTGTATTGTATTGTATTGTATTTATTGCATTGTAATATTCCTCTTTTCAATTTCAGATGCTCTGAACTCAGAAAATGTAAATAAATAGTGAAAGCTTAACTCTTGTGACTTGATGGGCCCATCTGTAGCTTTCTTGACCACAAGTTGGAAGTAGTTTGCTATTCTCTTCTGCTCTTGTTTTTGAAGTTTCCCATTCCTGCCCCTGACCCTTCTAGGAATTGTTTCTTTATCATTTCTCATCTAAGGACTGTTGTCATCTCTGTAGCTGGCCAAGCTGAATTTTTCAAGAGTAGCCGAAGCCCACCAGCTGCTTGCCGAGTTCTAGGAGATCTTCCAAAAATTGCCACCACACTGTAATTTTTAACGCGACAGAAGGGGAAATTATTAAATTTACGGGGACTAATCACATTCATTGCCTGGAATTTAGTTTCCTGTGAATGACGTTTTAGTATAATTAAATGAAATGTTCTCACTCTCTCCATTTTTTTTTTTTTGAAGTGCAGCTGTTAGGATGAGAATGACCAAAATGATCCTAATTGTCAATAAAATTGCACACGCCTGTTTTAAAATCCTACTAGTGTTTCCCCAACTTTCGTAGCTTGAAGTTATGTGGACTTCAATTCCCAGAATCCCCGAGCCGGTAAGGAATTCTGGGAGTTGAAGTCCAGATATCTTCAAGCTGCCAAGTGTGAAAAACGCCATCCTAGATCCTGTAAGGGTACAAGTAGTTCTCAACTTATGACCATTCAGAGTTATGACTGACTCAAAAGAGAGACTTATGATGCAATTCAAGCTTTGACAGTTGTCTGTGGTCATGGGATCACGCTTCATGAGCTTGGCATGTCGGCCGCCATTTGCAATATCCCACGGGCATGTCACTGTGTTTTACAACGGTTTTTGTGAAAACCAACACTTTCGATTTTTGGCAAATCAGTGCCCAAAGCAAACTGTTGGTTCCCTTAACAACTGCAGCACTCATGATGATTTCCTTAACAACGTATAACACTATAAAAAAAGATGTTGGGACTCTAGAAAGAGTGCAGAGAAGAGCAAACAAAGATAATCATCAGGGGACTGGAGGCTAAAACCTATGAAGAACAGTTGCAGGAACTGGGCATGGCTAGTCTAGTGAAGAGAAGGACCAGGGGAGACAAGATAGGAATCTTCCAATATTTGAGGGGCTTCCACAATGAGAAGGGGGGTCAAGCTATTTTCCAAGGCACCTGAAGGCCAGACAAGGAATAATGGATGGAAACTGACCAAGGAGAGATTCAACCTGAAAATAAGAGGAATTTCCTGACAGTGAGAACAATCAACCCATGGAGCAGAAGTTGCCTTTGGAAGTTGTGGGAGCTTCATCACTGGAGGCTTCCAAGAAGAGTCTGGACTGCCATCGGTCAGAAATGGTCTAAGGCAGTGATGGCTAACCTTTTTGCCATCGCGTGCCATGAAGTGGGGGGACGGGGGAGGTTTGCGCGTGCGTGTGCCCACACCCATAATTCTATGCGCCCCGCCCCGCGCATGTGAGCGTGAACCCCCCTCCAGCGCTCTCCTGGCACGCGATGGCCCGGTAGGCCCATTTTTCTTTCTCACCTCGTTCCAGATCCTCTCTATGCATCTGGGGAGGACAAAAACAGCCTTCCAGAGGCCCGAAACAGCCCATTTCCCAACTTCCGGTTGGACAGGAGTGACTTTTTTGCTGTCCCCAGCCTCCAGAGACTCCTAGCGCCAAAGCTGAGCTGGCGTGCCAGGAGACATGCCATAGGCTCGCCATCACAGGTCTAAGGTCTGCTGCTTGGGTGGAGTTTGGACGACTTACAAAAGTCTCAATTCCTTTGTCTCCTACATACAATTCATGGAATTATCTCCTGCAGAGGATTAAAACCCCAATAGCATGCAGCCTTCTCGGTCAGATCCAGGATGTGCAACTTATGATGGGATGGGAAACATTTATGAATGGGAAGGTACGAGAAGTTCCAAGAAAGATTTGCCATCAAACCTTGAGAAGATCCCCTTAATAAGGCGTTTTTCTTTTTTACATCACCCTCAAGCAGACAAGCCCTTATTTCCAATCTTCTTTTTTACTCTTACTGCTCCAGCTTGGAGGATGGGATCTTCTGGTCTAGAGTTTGGTTAACCGTGCACTCGTCCAGGCTCCCTTCTCCAGCCTCTGCTTTCCTATTGCCACAGCAAAATTGGCAAGAATCCCTTGACATGCCCCTAAGGGTTGCCAGTCTTGTTTCCCAGCACTGTGCCTGTGGCGCTGACGACAACTTCAGATGTAGAAAATAAGCAGGGAAAATTCACAAGTCCCTTTGCACCCTGTGCTGTTAAAGGATGTGTGTTTGTGTGTGTGTGTATGAGGAAAAATGGGATTGCATTTTATTTCTCCCTCTCTCGTCTGTTTCTTTAACTCAGCAGAAGAGAGAGAGAGAGACAGAGAGAGAGACAGAGAGAGAGAGAGAGAAACAGAGACATAGAGAGAGAGACAGAGAAAAACAAAGAAAGAAAGACAGAGAGAGAGAGAGAAACAGAAATAGACACACACACAGAGAGATACAGACAGACAGACAGAGAAAGAGAGACAGAGACAGAGAGAAAGAGAGAGACAGAGAAAAACAAAGAGAGAGAAAGAGAGAGAAAGACACACACACAGAGAGAAACAGAAACACACACCGAGAGAGAGACAGACAGACAAAGAGAGACAGAGACAGAGAGAGAGAAAGCGAGACAGACAAAGAGAGAAATAGAGACAGACATACACACAGAGAGAGAAACAGAGACAAGAGACAGAGAGAAAGAGAGACTGAGAAAAACAAAGAGAACGAGAAAGAGACAGAGAGAGAAACAGAAACAGACCCAGAGAGAGAGAGAGAGAGAGACAGACAGACACACAGAGAGAGAAAGAGACAGAGAGACAGAGAGAGAGACAGAAACAGAGAGAAACAGAGAAAGAGAGGCAGAGAGAGAGAGAAAGCGAGACAGACAGACAGACAAAGAGAGAAATAGAGACAGAGAGACAGACAGAGAGAGAGAGAGAGAGAGAGAAAGAGTAAGAGAAACAGAGGCAAAGAGGCAGAGAAAGAGAAAGTGAGACCAACGACAGAGAAAGAGAGAAATAGAGAAGAGAGACACACAGAGGGAGAAAGAGGTAGAGAGAGAGAGAAAGAGAGAGAGAAACAGAGACAGAGAAAGCGAGACAGACAGAGAGAGAAAGAGAGAAAGAGAGAGAGAAAGAGAGAGAGAGAGAGCGCGCACAATCTATGTTTCGTTGCTCTTTCTCATACAAGCCTGAGAAAAAGCAAACCAGCCCCTGGGAACAAGGAGCCTGTCAATCCAAAAACTGACAGCTGACATGACTCTGTCCATTTGCAAAAGCACTCAGCCCTTGCTAACCGCCAGCTGTTCCTTGCGCCATCTAGTTAGGCGATTCTGGGGTGCCAGGATGAGGCCCTTGCTCCAAAGTCAGGGCAGGTGATCCTTAACTTGCAATCCCTCCTTTCAGTGAGTAGCTCAAAGTTACAACAGCACTAAAAGGGGGAGGGGGGACGACGTATGACCATTTCTCACACTTACGACAATTGCAGTATCCCCGCGGCCAGGTGGGGATCAAAATTCAGACATTGGCCACAGGTTCCTATTTATGACGGTTCCCCTCTCCTGAGGTCCTGGGATCCCCTTTCTGACGACTTTCTGACAAGCCAGATTCACTTCACTTAACAGCTGCAATGATTTCACTGAACGACCATCTCACTTAGCAACAGAAATTTTGGGCTCAAAATTTGAGGACTATCTGTAACGCAGAAAGATATTTTAGGATGGGATGGGATGGAATGGAATAGAATAGAATAATAGAATAGAAAGAATGGAAAGGAATAGAATAGAATAGAATAGAATAGAATAGAATAGAATAGAACAGAACAGAACAGAACAGAACAGAATAGAATAGAATAGAATAGAATAGAATAGAATAGAATAGAATAGAATAGAATAATAAATATAGAATGGAATGGAATGGAATGGAATGGAATGGAATAGAATAGAATAGAATAGAATAGAATAGAATAGAATAGAATCGAAGCTGGAAGGGACCTCGGAGGTCTTCTAGTCCAGCCTCCTGCTCAAGCAGGAGAACATATATCATTTCAGACAAATGGCTGTCCAATTTCTTCTTAAAAACCTCCAATGATGAAGCACCTATAACTTCTGGTGGCAAGGAGTTCCACGGGTTAATTGTCCTCACCGTTAGGAAGTTTCTCCTTAATTCCAGGTTGCTTCTCTTCCTGATGAATTTCCATCCATTGTTTCTTGTCCTGCCTTCGGGTGCTTTGGAGAATAATTTGACCCCCTCTTCTTTGGGGCAGCCCCTCAAATACTGGAAGGCTGCTATCATGTCTGCCCCTAGTCCTTCTTTTCTCTAGACTGGCCAAACCCAAATCCTGCAGCCGTTTTTCGTCATTGCTGAGGCAACCCTTATTTCAAACCCAAACGCAACTCCTCATGCTTGGAATGGTCTCCAGGAAGGCATCTTAAGAAACATTTCTAGCTGGGAATAGTTTAGGAGGAAATGCTTCTCTGAAGATGGCGCCACTCAAAAGCTTTTGCCCTAGAACAATGATGGCTAACCTTTTTGCCATCGCGTGCCAAAAGCATGGGGAACGGGGGGGGGGGGGGGTGTCACACATGCGTGTGCCCACATGCATAATTTAATCCCCCGTGCCCCGCCCTCCTGCATGCATTTGCAACACCCCCCATGTGCACGACCCCTGTTTTTGGCATGCGATGGCAAAATGGTTACCGGTGGGCCCAGTAGGCCTGTTTTTCGCCCTCCCCAGGCTCCAGAGGCTTTTTTGGAGCCTGAGGAGGGTGAAAACGGCCTCCTCCATCCCCCCGGAGGCCCTCCAGAGGCCGGAAACGGCCCATTTCCTGACTTCCGATGGGCCCTGAAGGCCCCAAAATCAGCTGGCACATGTGTGCTGGAGCCAAGCTAGGGTAATGCTCACGTGCCCACAGATATGGCTCCACATGTCACCTGTGGCATAGGTTTGCCATCACGGCCCTAGAACTTGCTTTGTAACATTTGGACAATTGAACTAGATCTGAATCCTGCACTGGGTGAAATCAGGACGGCCATCGCTTGGGGAATCTGATTCCCACAGCTTCTAATAAAATAAAATAGTAATAATAATAATAAAAAAACCACTTATTGCAAGTGGTGTTACAGCAAAGGCTTGCTGACTTGAGTAGAATTGGAAAGAAGGGAGAAAAAAAAAAAAAAGAGAAGAAAAGCGAGTGGAGACATCACTGAAAGCCTGCCAGAATCAAATGAAAAATCATGACTTAAAGGCAGGGGTGAAGTGCTCCCGGTTCAGACCGGATCGTCCGATCCGGTAGCGATGGTGGCGGGTGGTTTGGAGAACCGGTAGCAAAAATCTCTGCGCCCCCCAGCATGCTCAGCTGAGTCGTACGATCATCAGAGGCTTTTTTTTAAAAAGCATTTTTTCTAAACCTCTTCGGATGAAAAAATGCTTTTAAAAGTTTTTTTTTAAAAAGCCTCTGATGATCGTGTGACTCAGCTGGGATCCTCAGAGGTTTTTCAAAGCATTTTTTTCTGCAACCTCTTGGCCGAGGAGGTGGTTAAAAAAAATGCTTTGAAAAGCCTCTCTGACGATCCCAGCTGAGTTGCCTGATTGCCAGAGGCTTTTCAAAGCATTAGAAAAAATGCTTTGAAAAGTTTTTTTTAAAAAAAAAAAAAAAAGTTGGCCATGCCCACCCAGTCACATTACCCCCCACCACCACCAAGCTATGCCCACAGAACCGGTAGTAACACATTTTACATTTCACCCCTTGCTTAAAGGTCAGACCGAGCTGCCCCGAAGAAGAGAAGGGGTCAACCTAGAGGGCAGGACAAGAAACAATGGATGGAAACTTATGAAGGAGAGACCCCACAAAGAAATAAGGAGGAATTTCCTGGCACAGAGAACAATTAATCAGCAGAATGGCTTCCCTCCAGAAGTTGTAAATGCTCCAACGCTGGAGGTTTTTAAGAAGAGATTGGACAACCATTTGTCTGAAGTAGTATACGGTCTCCTGCTTAAGAAGGGGGTTGGACTAGATGCCCTCTGAGGTCCCTTCCAACTCTGTTAATCTGTTAAATAAAGCTGTTCATTAAAGCTGATTTGCAGTGATTTTAAACTTCCTTACCCTACTCAAAGAGATGATCCTTAATGATAACCAACACCTTTGTTGCAATTTAAGATTAACTAAGACCTAGGAAGCCCTTGACTTACAAGCATCCGTTTAGTGACCGCACTGGCAAAAAAAGCGACTTACGATCGTGTCTCCCACTTACAACCTTTGCAGCCTCCCCGTGACCACATGATCAAATTTCTTGTAGCGTCCACAGGATCACCTGATCTCCTTGTGCGACCTTCGGACAAGCAAAGCCAACGGGGCAGCTGGATTCGCTTAACGACCGTTGTTGCTAGCTTAACAGCGGAAACATTTACTTAATAACGGCGGCAAGGGAGATCATTAAACGGGACCAAACTTTGCATCCGCCTTGCTTAGCAACGGAAATCTGGGACTCGCTTCTGGTCGTAAGTCGAGGACTACCTGCAGAGAGGAAGTCACTAAGATCCAGGCAGTGTCCGTGATTATGTGACTGAGCCCACTCTCGAGGGTTGTTTTTTGTTCTTGTTTTTTTTTTTGACCATGGCAGCTTTATTTTCCTTCTGTGCTGTTAGGAACATGCAAAAAATAGTTGGCCATTGAAACATGGATGGATTTGGCAAAGAGCCGATAGCAAAATCTTTTCCAGCTAGAGCTTAAGAGCTGGTTTTTTTAAAAAATGGCAACCTGCCATAGAGCGAAGCAGAAATATCAACAATGATCCCATCCCCACATCAGCAAATGTTTCACAGTCCACCCAGGAGGCCAATGTCCGCTCCAGCGATGTGTTTATACTTTTTTTTCCCCCCCTTCTGCATGGACCAAATATCTATATTCAGCCAAGTGTTTTATTTTGGGCAGTTGTTATACCTCTGCTATCTTTTTCTTCTTCTTCTTCTTGTCCCTGAAAGTCAATTTTCAAACCCAGATTCCTGAACCGAAAGATATGTTGTGCAGATTTATTTCGAAATGCGTTCCATTGCCGCTCCAAAATATTTTTGGGCAACCCAAAACGGCAAATGGCAACAAGGAGCGAATCTATTTCCCCCTTAGCTCAGTGCAGAGTCTCCGTACGCAGAAACGCCTGATAATATTTGCCTTCCGATCCCAAGTACGCTGAAGAGTTAGAGGGCTTGTAAACTAAAGTTTGCCCATCTTTAATCGTGCCCTCATCTTGCCCAGAAGAAGAAGAAAATGTTGCCCCCACCTCCCCCGCCCCAAAAAAGAATTAATCAGAAGACTTTGGACATTGGCAAGTCATTTTAGTGAAAAACATACATTGGCAAAAACATAAGCAAAAAACACATGTCCGTTTTTGTACACACTTGTCTCTCTCGGGGACACGGACACACACATTTCCTTCCCCAACCAACTTTCCGAAAAAGCCACCTTAGATCCAGCACTCACCTCACTCCCTCACCTGCCAACACAAAAGGGCCCCCTCCCAATAAATAGGTTTCTGGGTTTTTGTTTATAAGAGTTGCCGAGTTCCCTCTTTTGTCAAGAGAGATGCTGGGGAACACCTCCCCCCCCAAAAAAAACCCACCTTCCCTCTTGGTCTCTCCCCGTTGGATCCCAGCCGGTCTCACCAAGCTGTTTGAGTCCACTGCCTGCAGAGAATTTTCCGGAAGGCTTTGCGGAAGTCCTGGTTGAAGATGGTATAGATGACCGGGTTCAAGGAGCTATTGCAGTAGCCGATCCAGAAGAAAAACTTGAAGGTGCTGTCCGGGATGGAGCAATAGCCCGAAGGGCAGATGGCCCGTAGGCTGTAGAGGAAAAAAAAGGGGAACCAACAAATGATAAACACCCCAATCACCACCGTAAGAACAAAAGTGAACCTCTTCTCTCGGTTGAGGTGAGTCTTCCTCTTCCAAGGGTTGGCACTGAGGGTCTTGACTTTCCTCACCAGCTGGACCTCTCCTCGGGCCGTGGCCAAAGTGTCCATGGTTCGCGGCGACTTGGAAGGTGCTCCGTTGCTCCTCTGGATGTCGTTCCTTGGAAGGCAATCCACGGGACTGGATTCTGAAGATGGTTTCTTCTCCGGCAAAGATGGCGAAAGGCTACCAGCAGAATCTGGTTCTGGGTCTCTCCCATCCTGGCTTTGGAGAGAAAAGTTTTGAGTAGAGAGCGAAGGGGAGTCTGCTTGGTCACCTTCCTGGGGAGGGACCTGAAGTCCATTCGACTCCACTTTTCCTCCTGGCTTTGCCTGGTCCTGCTTGGGAAGAGCAGCCTCAGGTGGGCTCTCCTTGTTCGGCGACTTCTCATCTTGGGCCTTCTCTTTTGGCCCCTTAGGTTGAGAGCCATGTCTGTTCCGGCGCCTGGCTATAAAATAGATCCTGAGATACACCAAAATCATGATGACGCAGGGAGCAAAGAAGGAACAGGTGCTGGAGGACAGGACATACCAGGGCTCGTCGTTGAGTTCACATTTGGGGATGTCCTCTTCGGCAAGGTTCGGGTTCTCCTTGAGGACCAGCGGGGGCAAGGAGATCAACGCCGAAACCAACCACACCATCAGGATTATGCATTTGATCCGACGGGGGGTCCTCTTGAAATTGTACTCGATGGCCTGGCTGACCGACCAGTAGCGGTCCAAGCTGATGGCGCAGAGATGCACAATGGAAGCCGTGCAGAAGAGGACATCCAGCGCCAGGTAGGACTTGCACCAGGTCTTGCTGAAGTACCAGTAGCCCATCAGCTCGTTGACCAAGGAGAAAGGGATGATGAGGGTGGCCACCAGAATATCCGCCGCCGCTAAGGACACCAGGAAGAGGTTCTGAGGAGCCTTCAGGGACCGGCTGGTCAACACGGCGATGATCACCAGCACGTTGCCAAAGATGGTGAAGAGGATGAGGAAAGTGGTAACCGCGGCGATGGTGGCCGTGGCTTGGATGCTATAGTTCTCCTCGCTCCCTAAGGTCCCCATGGTCCTTTTGGAGCAGCCCACCGGAGGGAGGGGCGGCTGACTTCTCAGCTTCACGGGTGCTTGGAGGGCCACACTTCAGAAGCCTCCATTTGTAGCTGATCCAGAGGAAGAGGAGGAGCAGGAGGAAAGGGGGAGAGAAACTGAGGCACCGGGTCCTGCTTCCATCCTGGGATTCAGCCCTGGGAAGCCTCAGCTCTGCCAGCTGCAAACTCCAAGCGTTCCTGCTATTAGCCTACTAGGACACAAGCCCATTTCTGCCCAGCCATTCCGGCAAATCCCCTTCCTCGGTCTCTCTCTTTCTCTCTCTCTCTCTCTCTCTCTCTCTCTCTCTCTCTCTCTCTCTCTCTCTCTCTCTCTTTTTTTTGCCCCTCTTGCTGATGATGCCCAGGTTACAGCATCGCAGTGGCCTCGGACGAGAGGAACCTGGAGTTTCTCCGCTGCCTCCTTCTCCTCCTCCTCCTCTCTCGTGCAAAAGTTGGGAGAGGCATGGCCAGCTCCCTTCCTCCCTGCTCTGTGAAGGCAGACCGAGGCTGCCTGCGCCTTTTGAAAGGAGCTGCAAGGGGGGGGGCTGGGTTTTTTTTTTCTCTCCCCCTCACTCTCTCTCACTCTCTCTTCTTCCTTCTCCACGCCGAATGTGTGACGTGTGATGTCAGGCAGTTGTGGAGCTCTTGCGAGAGGAAACAAAAGCAGAATGGAAGGAGGAGGAGGAGGAAGAGAGGACCCCCCACACACACACACCTCTTTCTTGGAACAGCAGGAGAGAGAGAGAGAGAAAGAGACCAAGAAAGGGATTGAAGGCGGGAGAGAAAGAAGGAGAGAGAGAGGAGAAAGAGACAGAGAGAAAAAGAGTGAGTGAGAGGGTGAGGAGAGAAAGAGATTGAGACAGAAAGAGAGGGGGAGGGAGAGACTGAGAAAGAAAAAGATTGAGAGAAAGGAAGAAAGAGAGAGAGAGAGAGAGAGAGAAAGGGACAGAGATTGAGAAAGAAAGAAACAGACAGACAAAGAGATTGAGAGAGAGAGAGAAAGAGAGAGGAGAAAGAGATTGAGAAAGAGAAATAGTGAGAGAGAGCGAGAGAGCGAGTGGGGAGAGATAGAGAGACTGAGAGAAAGAAAGAGAGTGAGAGAAAGAGAGAGTTAGGAGAGAAAGAGAGAAAGAGAGAGGGGGAGGGAGAGACTGAGAAAGAAAAAGATTGAGAGAAAGGAAGAAAGAGAGAGAGAGAAAGGGACAGAAATTGAGAAAGAAAGAAACAGACAGACAGAGATTGAGAGAGAGAGAAAGAGAGGAGAGAGAGATTGAGAAAGAGAAATAATGAGAAAGAGAAAATGAGTGGGGGAGAGAGAGAGACACTGAGAGAAAGACAGAGAGAGAGAGAGAGAGAAAGAGAAAGATTGAGAGAGAGAGAAAGAGAGGAGAGATTGAGAAAGAGAAATAATGAGAAAGAGAAAGTGAGTGGGGGAGAGAGAGAGACACTGAGAGAAAGACAGAGAGAGAGAGAGAGAGAAAGGAGAAAGAGAAAGATTGAGAGAGAGAGAAAGAGAGGAGAGAGATTGAGAAAGAGAAATAATGAGAAAGAGAAAGCGAGTGGGGGAGAGAGAGAGAGACACTGAGAGAAAGACAGAGAGAGAGAGAGAGAGAGAAAGGAGAAAGAGAAAGATTGAGAGAGAGAGAAAGAGAGGAGAGAGATTGAGAAAGAGAAATAATGAGAAAGAGAAAGCGAGTGGGGGAGAGAGAGAGAGACACTGAGAGAAAGACAGAGAGAGAGAGAGAGAGAGAAAGGAGAAAGAGAAAGATTGAGAGAGAGAGAAAGAGAGGAGAGAGATTGAGAAAGAGAAATAATGAGAAAGAGAAAGCGAGTGGGGGAGAGAGAGAGACACTGAGAGAAAGACAGAGAGAGAGAGAGAGAGAAAGGAGAAAGAGAAAGATTGAGAGAGAGAGAAAGAGAGGAGAGAGATTGAGAAAGAGAAATAATGAGAAAGAGAAAGTGAGTGGGGGAGAGAGAGAGAGACACTGAGAGAAAGACAGAGAGAGAGAGAGAGAGAGAGAAAGGAGAAAGATTGAGAGAGAGAGAAAGAGAGGAGAGAGATTGAGAAAGAGAAATAATGAGAAAGAGAAAGCGAGTGGGGGAGAGAGAGAGAGACACTGAGAGAAAGACAGAGAGAGAGAGAGAGAGAGAGAGAGAAAGAGAAAGATTGAGAGAGAGAGAAAGAGAAATAATGAGAAAGAGAAAGCGAGTGGGGGAGAGAGAGAGAGACACTGAGAGAAAGACAGAGAGAGAGAGAGAGAGACACGGAGACAGAGACGGAGAGAAATGCATTGTAAACCACCCTGAGTCTCTGGAGAAGGGCGGCATATAAATCAAATTTTAAAAAAAGAAAAGAAAAGAAAGAGAGGAGAAAGAGAGTTTGGTCATCTGCTGAATCTTTCCTCTTTGGCCTGACCTCACAGCATCAGGCAGCCTGGCGTTGCCTGGCTGGCCACACAGGTAACTCTATAAATGAATTACTCATTTACCTGGTGCTCGCCAGGTGTGGGAGGACTCAGAGAAGCCGGCTTTGGCCCCGAGGGGGGGAAACTTTGATGCAGGATCTGCTTTCCAAATTCATTGGCTCAGGCTGCGATCGCTGCACAAAAGGAGGATCTACGCAGGGAGGGTAGACAGAAAAATCCACCTGGGCAGCCCCACACCCTGCCCCCCCTTTTTTTTCTTTATCAATATCCATCCTGTGGAGCTTGGATCCCATAGAAGTGGAAATGTTTCGGGGGGGGGGGGACAACTTGAAGCAGACTTGAGGGCCGCTGGGGAGAGGCATAATCTAGCCCAATTGATTTATTACATGTTTATTATTTATTATTTTATTTATTTTTATTTTTATACCGCTCTTCTCCCGCAGGACTCAGGCCGGTGCACAGCCAAAATAAAACATAGTATACAAAATTTTAAAAAAACAATTAAATAATTTTGGCCCAAATAATTTAAAACAACCCAGATTAAAACCGAATCAATTAAAACTGAGAGGATGGGATCAAACCATGGGGATGGGATTACGCTGCCCCTCTTCTGTGTTAGGTGATTCTGGGCATCTTACAAACTGAAGGACGGGTGGAAAATGTCTCCCCCCCCCTCCCAGGAGGGAAGACCCTGCGGGCTCACGGAGGATCTTCCCTCTGCAAAGTCTCCGTTGTCAGAAGAGGCAGCTCTTTTCCGGTGGAAAAATCAGATCGGCAAGCAAAAATATTGGAGCAGTAGGAAGAAAAAAAGAGCTCTTTCCCAGAAACAGAGACATTGGTGGCACAAGATAACAGGAAGGAAGGAAGGGAGGGAGGGAGGGAGGGAGGGAGGGAGGGAGGGAGAGAGGGAGGGAGGAAAAGAAAAAAGGAGGAAGGGAAGGAAAGGAAGGAAAGGAAGGAAGGGGAAGAAAGGAAAGGATGAAAAGAAAAAAAGGAGAAAGGAAAGGAAAGGAAAGGAAGGGAAGGGAAGGGAAGGGAAGGGAAGGGAAGAAAAGGGATGGGACGGGAAGGGAAGGGAAGGAAGGAAGGGGAGGAAAGGAAAGGATGAAAAGAAAAAAGGAAGAAGGAAAGGAAAGGAAAGGAAGGAAGGATGGAAGGAAGGAAGGAAGGAAAGGAAGAAGGAAAGGAAAGGAAAGGAAAGGGAAGGAAAGGAAAGGAAAGGAAGGATGGAAGGAAGGAAAGAAAAAAGGAAGAAGGAAAGGAAAGGAAAGGAAGAGAAGGAAGGATGGAAGGAAGGAAAGAAAAAAGGAGGAAGGAAAGGAAAAGAAAAGAAAGGAAAAGAAAGGAAAGGGAAAAGCTGCAATTCTATTGGGAAGGGAAGAGAAATTAATTTAGTTTCGACGTGAATGTGAATATCTGTATTTTTACCTTTTCAAACCAGAATACAAAACTACATTCTCTTCCAACAGTCCTCATCTTCTCAGTTTTCCAGTGTTATTTGATATGTTTGTTGTTGTTTTTTTTTAAAAAAAAAGGGGGGGGGAAGGCCTATCAAGAGACATAACAGCCATGAACATCAATGCCCATCAATGCACCCTCTTAAGGGAGCATGGCTTGCAAAACGGGTCCATTAGGCAATTAGAAATCGGGCACCTGTGTTTGGAGAAATGCCCCCCCCCTCCCCAATATGACCATATGTTAGCATTGATTTTTTTTTAAAAAAAAAAGTCTTTAATTCACTGAAATGAATTTGCCAGAATGATAACAATGAAAATCTGGGCTACGTCCTCCAGTCCTAACCATCATCCAATGCCTTCCAGACGATTCTAAACAGCAGTTCCCACAATTTGCAGCCAAGATAATAAATCATAAATGATGCCGGCATGTGAAAATGAAAACTCGAGGGAGAACGCTGTTTGTTCCTTCTCCCCCTAAGTAGCCAGGATCTAAGAAAAATCCTTGTTCACGGCTATAGTGTCTTAAGAGCCCAACAAGCCAGGAATCCCAGTTCAGATATGGCTAATGAACGATAAAACAGAAGCTGCCCAATTCCTTTAGCAATTTCTGTAGCAGGAAGACCCAAAGAAAAAGGACCAAGCTGTTTACTTCGGCAGATTTAGTAATGCCTAATTCGGTGGCTCAGTGGCTAAAGACGCTAAGCTTGTCGATCGAAAGGTCGGCAGTTCAGCGGTTCGAATCCCTGGTGCCGCGTAACGGGGTGAGCTCCCGTGACTTGTCCCAGCTTCTGCCAACTTAGCAGTTCGAAAGCATGTAAAAAAATGCAAGTAGAAAAATAGGTACCACCTTTGGTGGGAAGGGAACAGCGTTTCGGGCGCCTTTGGCGTTGAGTCATGCCGGCCACATGACCACGGAGACGTCTCCGGACAGCGTGGCTCTTCGGCTTTGAAACGGAGATGAGCACCGCCCCCTAGAGTCGGGAACGACTAGCACAGATGTGCAAGGAGAACCTTTACCTTTTAACTTTAATCAAACCAATTTTTGGAAAAGAAAATCCTGTGATTCAAGGAAGGATCTTAAAAAGGCCTGGAGTTTTTTTCAAAAGGCAAATTTGCCATTTTAATTTCGCTTCTAATATGTTTTTCTTTTTTTGTCTGCGCCGCATGTGATGGCTGGGCCCATACGTGGCTGAATAAAATCCGCAAATCATCCGAAATGCAATTACGGCAAAGAAACGTTGAATTTCCTGAGGGGTTGTTTCACGATTGCATAGCATGGGTACGGCTGTGCGTTTAGCGTGGATTTATAAGAACAATAAAAACGGCTGCAAAATTACAGGGAAGGAACCTCTAACGCTCCCCGGGAGTTGATGACTTATCAATTGTATAATAGGGAGGGGATGTTTATTTACAAAGGAAATGTCATTATCACTTGATGGCTGAGGAAGGAAGCCGTTTTTCTTCCCACCTGCATCATCCATGAGTAAGACGATGATCCGGATCCAAGGATCTTGGATGCACAGAGCCCCCTTGACTTGCAACCATTCGTTTAGTGACGGTTCGAAGATACAATGGCCCTGAAAAAAAGGGACTTATGATTTCAGAATCCGTCACTCCATCCAAAGAGATGATCCTTATCGAAATCAACAAATCTGTTGCAATTTAGGAGTAATTGCAGAGGCGTAGGATTGCAGCTGCTACAGAGAGCCCTTTACTTGCAACCATTCGTTCAGTGACGGTTTGAGGTTACAACGGCCCTGAAAAAAGGGACTCGCAGCCATTTTTCGCCCTTAACGACCGTTGCAGAATCCCCATAATCGTGTGATCAAAATTCAAACGCTTGGCAACTGACTCATATTTATGACGGGGTCAGAAATTCCCCTTTGGCGACTCTCTGACCAGCAAAGTCAACGGAGGAAAGCCAGATTCACTTAACAACCGTGTGACTAAGTGAATGGCTGCAGTGCTTCACTTAACAATGGTGGCCAGGAAAGTCCTAAAATGGAGCAAAACCCACTTAACAACTGTCTCGTTAGGGGCGACACTGACTGATCCTGGATTGTCTTGCTTCGCAAAGGGGAATGCTGGGCTCAATGGCGGTCGTAAGTCAAGGACTGCCTATATCTCAGTGGTGGTTGGTTTTTTTTTCCCCTGCCAATTTTTGTTTCCTATCCGAGCCATTTTTCCCCGCTCCATCAAGCAGAATAGAACCGTTTGAGGAAGGGTGGAGATACGGTAAGAGGACTCATTAGAGGCCCCCAGAGATCCTGCAGCCCATCTCTGCTAAGTGCTCTAAAGAGCCGCGGAGGCTGAAGAAGGACCCTGCCTCAGACGGCTCACCATTATCCATGGAGCCAGAAGAGGATGGGAAGGCGAAATACATGACGTCTCGCCTCCCAGAGACACCTCCTGCTCCATGGGACCACAATGCCTTGAGTTGGGGGAAGTGGGGGGGGTAAAGGGGGCTGGAAGCCACAGCTGCAGGACGTCCCAAAGGGGCTTTTTTTCCCCAAGAGGCCACTGGACTTTCTGGTTTCTCTTTGAAGACGTTTCGCTTCTCATCCCAGGAGCTTCTTCAGCTCTCACTGGACTCTTCCCCACCATCCAGTCAGAGCTGAAGAAGCTTCGGGGATGAGAAGCGAAACGTCTTCAAAGAGAAACCAGAAAGTCCATGGCCTCTTGAAAAAAAAAGCACATTTGGGACAACCGTGATTTGAATGATGGAGAATCTTCATGGACACAGCTGCAGAACCACTGAGGAGTGGTTAAAGCGGGGTAGCTCTCAAGGGTTCCAGAATTTCACATCTGGAATAGCTGGATACAGTTTTGGTCAGCACAATATGAAAAGCACTGTGAAACGGTATATGAGTCTAAGTGCTATTGCTTCTCCTTCCTTCCTTCCTTCCTTCCTTCCTTCCTTCCTTCCTTCCTTCCTTCCTTCCTTCCTTCCTTCTTTCTTTCCTTCCTTCCAGTGGTTAGAATGCAGTATTGCAGGCTAATTCTGCCCACTGCCAGGAGTTCGATCCTGACTGGCTCGAGGTTGACTCAGCCTTCCATCCTTCCGAGGTGGGTCAAATGAGGACCCAGATTGTTGGGGGCAAGAGGCAGACTCTGTAAATTGCTTAGAGAGGGCTGTAAAAGCAATGTGAAGGGGTATATAAGTCTAAGTGCTGTTTTCCTTCCTTCCTTCCTTCCTTCCTTCCTTCCTTCCTTCCTTCCTTCCTTCCTTCCTTTTCTTCCTCCCTCCCTCCCTCCCTCCCTTTCTTCCTCCCTCCGTCCCTTCCTCTCTTATTCTCCGTCTCCTTCTTGGTGCCACAGTGGTTAGAAGGCAGTATTGCAGGCTGACTCTGCCCACTGCCAGGAGTTTGATCCTCACCTGCTCGAGGTTGACTCAGCCTTCCCTGCTTCCAAGGTGGGTCAAATGAGGACCCAGATTGTTGCGGGGGGGGGGGGGCAAGAGGCTGACTCTGTAAACCGCTTAGAGAGGGCTGTGAAGCACCGTGAAGCGGTATATAAGTCTAAGTGCTGTTGCTAAGGGTTTCTTTGCCTGTTTGGCTTCCCAAACACATGAGAAAAGGGCAGGAAGTCGATCCCATCATTGGGGCCACCTTGACTCCTTTTTGGACCTCGCCTCCCTGTAAGAATTGATTGAATGCTTAGTGGACGATTCAGCACCGAATGAGCGATTTCCCTTTTATTGTTTGACGTCCTTCTGGAGAGATGCACCTGTGATGACCATGGAAATGTGTTGGTTGAGCCGTGGGGCAACGTGGACTTTGTGTGCCGATGGTGCCGTATCACACAGCATGTCAAAGATGTGGAGATCTTGGAAAAAAGTGCAGAGAACAGCAACTAAGACCATTAAAGGGCTGGAGACTAAAACATATGAGAAATGGTTGCAGGAATTGGGTGTGGCTAGTCGGTAAAAAAGAAGGACTAGTGGGGACATGATAGCAAGTATTCCAATATTTGACGGGCTGCCCCAAAGAAAAGGGGGGTGGGTTCAACTTGTTTTCCAAAGCACCGGAGGGCTGGACAAGAAGTAACAGAGGGAAACTTATCAAGGAGACAGCTGACCTTGAACTAAGGAGAAATTTCCTGTCATGAGAACAATTAACCCATGGAACGACTTGCCTCCAGAAGTTCTGAGTGCGCCATTGCTGGAGATTTTTAAGATGAAAATGGACAGCCACTTGTCCAGAATGGTCTATGGTCTCCTGCCCAAACAGGAGGGTGTTGGCGATTTCTCTTCTCTTCTCTTCTCTTCTCTTCTCTTCTCTTCTCTTCTCTTCTCTTCTCTTCTCTTCTCTTCTCTTCTCTTCTCTTCTCTTCTCTCTCCTCTCCTCCTCTTCCCTCTCCTCGTCTTCACTCTCCTCTTCTCTTTTCTTCTCTCTCCTCTTTTCTCCTCTCCCTTCTTCCCTCTCCTCTCCTCTCCTCTCCTCTCCCCTCCTCTCCTCCTCTCCTCTCTCCTCTTTTCTCCTCTCTCCTCTCCTCTCTCCTCTTTTCTCCTCTCCCTTCTTCCCTCTCCTCTCCTCTTTTCTCCTCTCTCCTCTCCTCTCCCCTCCTCTCCTCCTCTCCTCTCTCCTCTTTTCTCCTCTCTCCTCTCCTCTCTCCTCTTTTCTCCTCTCCCTTCTTCCCTCTCCTCTCCTCTTTTCTCCTCTCTCCTCTCCTCTCCCCTCCTCTCCTCCTCTCCTCTCTCCTCTTTTCTCCTCTCCCTTCTTCCCTCTCCTCTCCTCTCTTTTCTCCTCTCTCCTCTCCCCTCTCCTCTTTTCTCCTCTCTCCTCTCCTCTCCTCTGTCCTCTCCTCTCCTCTCCTCTTTTCTCCTCTCCCTTCTTCTTCCCTCTCCTCTTCTCTTTTCTCCTCTCTCCTCTCCTCTCTCCTCTTTTTTCCTCTCCCTTCTTCCCTCTCCTCTCCTCTCTCCTCTTTTCTCCTCTCTCCTCTCCTCTCCCCTCCTCTCCTCTCTCCTCTTTTCTCCTCTCCCTTCTTCTTCTCTCTCCTCTTCTCTTTTCTCCTCTCTCCTCTCCTCTCTCCTCTTTTCTCCTCTCCCTTCTTCCCTCTCCTCTCCTCTCTCTTTTCTCCTCTCTCCTCTCCTCTCCCCTCCTCTCCTCCTCTCCTCTCTCCTCTTTTCTCCTCTCCCTTCTTCTTCCCTCTCCTCTCCTACTCTTCCCTCTCTTTTCTCCTCTCCCCTCTCCTCTCTTCTCCTCTTTCTCTCCCTTCCCCTCTTCTTCATGAAATCTGCTAGTCAGAAAAGAGGCCACCAAACTTTTTTTTTTTTTGCTCTCTTTAGCACAATTGGAAAGGCCAAGCCAAGCGATGGCCAAGAATAGGACAAGACTGCCCTCTGCTGGATAAAGAATTTATAAACCCGATTAGCTTTTTTTTGTGTGTCATCATTTTTGGGTCATCTTCGGTCCGGCTTCCAGACAGGAGACTAACCCCCCCCCCATTCTTCTGACTTCCATCATTCCCAACCAGATGACTGGAAATGACAGAGCGGGAAGCGCAATCTGTCATGTAACAGAGACCTTTAACTCTCTTCGTTGGGAACTCTGAAACTCAGCCGTAACCCATCCTGACCCTGTGTTTTCTATCGGTGCTGGAAAAGATACACGCCTTACAGAATAATAGAGCTGGAAGGGGCCTTGGAGGTCTTCTAGTCCAGCCCTCCCAGTCAAGCAGGAGACTTTATGCCATCCCAGACAAGTGGCTCCCAGGTCTCTCCTTAAAAACCTCCGACTATTTAATGCTACCTTTTCCCGACAGCGATAATTCCTGCATTTTATCCATTTCCCCGTTCAACCCTCTCTGGTGCGGTTTCTTTGAAGGCCATAAAGCAAACTTATTAAACTAACCGCATTCGGGGGGGGGGGGGAAGTATTCCATCAAAGTGCCATTCACAGCCACAGACTCCACGTCTCCCTATACTCTCTCTCTCTCTCTCTCGTGTAATTTTAATGAACGTAGAAGGGCTATAGAATTAATATCCGCTGCAGCTAAAAATGCGACTGATCTTTTTAAAAAAGGGCTGAACAATTTTGCAAATTGATTGTTCCAAAGTGGACGCCATTGTCTGTCTGGGTCAGCTTCCTCCTCTCTTTAGCCCTAACTCATTCATCCCTTCTTCTGCTGCCTGCGAGGGGATATAGAAACATATCATACCGGTAATGAGTGAAAAGCTGGCTTTGTATAGAAAGGCTGGGAAATCTATAGAATGTGGGACGTTTTCAGGCAGAGGAGGAAATCTATTTTTTTTTTTTTAATATGCCCTACTTTCCCCAAGGCATTGTGCAGAACGAGGACAGAATCAGGAGCTTGGATAGCTCAGCAGACTAATGCATTGTAATTTAACTCCAGCTGCCTGCAATTACTGCAGGTTCGAATCTCCCCAGGCTCAAGGTTGACTCAGCCTTCCATCCTTTCTAAGGTAGGTAAATTGAGGACCCAGTTTGTGGGGGAAATAAGCTGACTTTGTATAAATATACAAAAGGATGAAGGCTATCGCTTAACGCATTGTAAGCCGCCCTGAGTCTCCGGAGAAGGGCAGCATATAAATCAAATTTTTTTAAAAAAAACAAAACGATAAGGATTATTTAGGCAAAGTAGGAAAAAAGAGACCCAAAAATGCTTTTTTTTTTTTTCAAGAGGCAACTGGACTTTCTTGTTTTTCTTTGAAGATGTTTCACTTCTTATCTAAGAAGCTTCTTCAGTTCTGACTGGACCGAAGAATGGAAATTCCTTCTTTATTTCCAGGTTGAATCTCTCCTTGTTCAGTTTCCATCCATTACTCCTTGTTTGGCCTTTGGGTGCTTTGGGAAATAGCTTGAATCCCCTTCCTCCTCTCTATGGCAGCCCCTCAAATATTGGAAGATGCTATCATGTCTCCCCTGGTCCTTCTCTTCACTGGACTAGCTGTGCCCAGTTCCTGCATCCGTTCATCGTCTGTTTTACATTTCACCACTGGGCCTGACTAAGGTTTTTTAGAGGGGTATTAGTACCTCCTTTGATCTTGATTGTATTCCTCTGTTAATGCATCTTAGATCAGATTGACAGAGTTGGAAGAGGCCTTGCCGGTCATCTAGTCTGACCCCCTTGCCCAAGCAGGAGATCTTACATCTGCCTCTACCTAGGATCGAACTCACAACCTCCTGATTGTGAGGCAAGAGGTCCACCTCTAGGCCACCGTAGCTGAGTATGCCATCTAAAAGGAAAAAAGAAAAATCCCTTTCATTGAACAGGGCGTAAAATAAGACGAAGGCAGCCATGCCACCGCGAAGGCAGTAATTAATTCACCACATAGCACGGCGGACATTCGCCTCGCCCTGTCAGGGTTTTGGCGGGAACGATCATTGGTGCCTCGATTTAGGCTGCTGGCGGGTGGAAGAGCGGCTTCCTCAACCGCAGACGGCTGGAGAAGGCCACCTTCCCTCAGGATGGCCAGCGAGGCCGCGAGGCCTGCCCTCCTGGCTGAAGAGAGCGCTCCCGCCACCCGAGAGAGAGAGAGAGAGAGAGGCGCACCTGACAGAGCCTCTGACTGGAAAGGAATTCAGTTTTTTAGATGCCGCTGTTTAGCCTAACAAAGAGAAGCCTAGGAGAAGACCTGATAGCAGTCTTCCAATACTTGAAGGACTATCAGAGGGAAGAGGCCATCAATTTATTCGCCAAAATAACTGAGGGCAGGACAAGAAGCAAAGGGTGGAAACACGTCAAAGAGTGACCCAGTCTGGAACTAAGGAGGAATTTCCTGACGGTGGGAACAATTAACCAGTGGGTCACCCTGAGTTGTGGGTGCTCCATCGCTGGAGGTTCCCAAGAAAAAAAAAATTGGGCAACCATTTGTCCCAAATGTTATAAGTTTTCCTGCCTTGGACGCTATCAGGGTTCCAACGTATGCCCTAAATTAAATCATGAGCCTCGAGCCAAGCTTCAAAAGAAATCCAGTTATTTATTAGGAGCTTTATGTCCGCACGTTCCCAAGTGAAGCCAGCTCTGACCCTACATAATTTATGGACCTGTTTCCCCCCTCTCCCCCCAGGGTGTGTCATCAATCACATTTGCCAACAGAGCAATTTCATGGGTTGTAGTGATCACTCCCCTCTGACCACTGTGGGTAACTCTGAGAGACAGCCTTGAGAGAGATAAGTCTGGAATGTGCATCTGTCTTTGGCTGCCGTGCCATTTCATCGGTTTCCCATCCCTCCCCCTTGCTTATGGCAACTCAAGACCAGGCCAGGGATGCTTTGCGAGTTGACAGACAGGGGATTAGACTAGAAGACCTCCAAGGTCCCTTCTTGCCCTAGGATACTATGAAATACGGAAGACGGAAAGTCACTGAAACTGTGAATCCAAGGTTGCCATATGCTTTATATTTATTTGAATTAATTTGTGACACAGAAGGCGGACCATTCTATTGTAAACACTGCCCACAGGGCTTCTGACAGAGAGACAGATCATCGATTTGAGCTTTGCATCTTACATCGTTGCCGACAATGCCTTCAAGCGCTACCTGTAGAGAGAGCACACGGGAGAGAGCACATTCTAAGCACTTGGGCCTTTGGGGAGGGGGGAATCAATTAAACGTCTGAGAGGAAAAGGAAACCGTTTGCAAGAATGTTCTATTTTTGTCAGTGGCGAGGACATTTTAAGATAGAGGATAGAGAGAGCCATCAGTATCATCTCCACCTTCTTTGATTTAGTGCATTATAATTAAGCAGAGTCCATGTGTCCCAAAAGAGCTTTTTTTCAAGAGGAAACTGGACTTTCTGGTTTTTCTTGGAAGACGTTTTGCTTCTCATCCAAGAAGCTGCTGCTCATCCAAGAAGAGGAAGAGGAGGAGGAGGGGGGGAGAAGAAGAAGAAGAAGAAGAAGAAGAAGAGGAGGAGGAGGAGGAGGAGGAGGAGGAGGAGGAGGAGGAGGAAGAAGAAGAAGAAGAAGAAGAGGAGGAGGAAGAAGAGGAAGAGGAAAAAGAGGATGAGGAAGAGGAAGAAGAAGAGGAAGAAGAGGAGAAGGAGGAGGAAGAAGAAGAGGAAGAGGAAGAGGAAAAAGAAGAAGATGAGGAGGAGGAGAAAGAAGAAGATGAAGAGCTGAAGAAGCTTCTTGGACTTCAAATAAAAGCAAGAAAGTCCAGTTGCCTCTTGAAAAAGAGACAACCATGACTTGGATAACTGAGAATCTTCATAGACATAGTCCACGCGACTACTTCTTATAGATTTAAGGGTCTTTATCAAGCTGCAACATCAACAGTTTCAAATTTGGCAGCAACGTTTGCTAAGATTTTGGAAAAGCTTCCAGTGACCCATTTTTAAAGGTACCTATCAGCATATATAACATAAAAACAATGGAGGGGGAGTTGATTTAATTACTTAGAAAACATGTTTGTTGAATTTTGGGATGGGGAGCAAATAATAGACCTGATAACATCTGTATCATAACCTGCCACGAAGAAGAGGGGGCTCAAATTATCCTCCAAAACACCAGAGGGCAGGACAAGAAAAAATGGTTGGAAACTAATCAAAGAGAGAAGCAGCCTGGAATTAAGAAGAAACTTCCTTAAATTTATTGTGAGGACAATTAACCCGTGGAACAGCTTGCCACCAGATATCATGGGTGCTCCATCACTGGAGGTTTTTAAGAAGAGACTGGAGAGCCTACTTCTCTGATATGGTATATGTTCTCCTGCTTGAGCAGGGAGCTGGACTAGAAGACCTCCAAGGTGCCCTCCAGCTCTATTCTGTTCTAATATTCTAATGTTCTACCTCAATTTACAACATGTATTTAGGATCTGGAGCACAGTGGCCTAGCGGTTAAGACCGCGGGTTTATCAACCAGAAGGTTGGCAGTTCGAGATCCAGCACCATGCAATGGGGTGAGCTCCTGTTCTCCTCACAGTTTGAAAGCATGTAAATGCGAGTAGATAAATAGGTACCACTGGTGGAAAGGTAACAGCATTTCATGCATATTGGCATAAAGCAATGCTGGCCACATGACCCCGGAAGTGTCTTTGGACAATGCTGGCTCCCTCAGCTAACAGAGTTGATCCCTGATCCCTTGGACACAACCAGATAGGGGAAACCTTTACCTTTAGGACATGCCATAAATGTTTACCTGTAATGCCCAAGTTGTAGAAATATATACGGTCACTTGATGCCAGCCAATATCTTGCTTTCCCTTCACTGACGTCACTTTATGCCATTTGGTGGAATTCAGACACTTTGTGTAGAAGTTAATTTTGCCTACAAAATATAAACAGCTCAATGACCAGCTATCTACAGAATGAAAAAAACAAACCATTGCATTTTCTCTTGAAAAAGAATTCACTATTCTTCATTTAGCGACAGTTCAAAGTTACAGTGGAACTCCCCAAAGCTATGTACGACCCATTTTCTGTCAGAATATTCATGACTGGGAAGACATGGTAACAAGGTCAGCCAATGAATAGGCATAGCAACTAAGTCAGCCAATTGGGAGCTGAGACAGACTGGAGCCAGGGTATGTCTTAGTCTGCAGCTTCTGAGTCTGTGCTGAGAATTGAAACTGAAACCACTGTGTGTGTATTTTTGTGAAGTTGTCTGCTGATCTGAGCTGAAATGAAACTCTTCTCAGCTGTTGGTATTTAATTTAATTAATTAATTAAATTAATTAAATTTATATGTCGCCCCTCTCCAAAGACTCAGGGCGGCTCACAATACATTTTAAAAAATAATTATAAAAAAACATTGAAAAATTAAAATCATTAAAAACTCATTCACGCCATTCATGGCCGGATCTCGCCAGATCACAAGAGCGAGATCAACGGCCCCAGGCCTGCCGGAAAAGCCAGGTCTTCACCGCTTTTCGGAAGGCCAATAGGGTGGGGATGGTCTGGACCTCAGTATTGTATATATATTCTTCCATATAAAGAAGTTTCATATTTAAATCAATCCTGCTGCATCAGTCTGCCTGTGTGTGCTTTCTGGATTTAATTTTTGCAACAAACTCTGACATTTTCGAAGTCCCAACACCCATGCAATTGCCCGCTCGATTATTGTTGTAAGCCGTGAGCTAAATGCACCAACCACCCGATGTTCGGCACGCCATTTTCAGGATCAAGTCGCTTAATGCAGCCTGCAGCCGTTTTCAGAATGCAACCACCACCCCCCCAGCTCTGTTGGGAATGCAACCCCAAGATTTTCCAGCCAATACGGCTGAAGATATTTACCTGCAGCGCAGTCTGTCGATCTGTACCAAAATTGGAGACATCGGATGCCATACACAACGGGGCTGATCAAAACAGCCCTTTGCTTTGGGAGATGACCTGAAGGCTTTAGGGAGATATAACCTGGTGAAGAAATGGTATGGGCACAAGTTAGCCTGTCATAATCAAGAGATCTGAAGCTCCTCCCCTCAACTGAATGGTTGCAGGAACCAGGCGTGGCTAGTCTAGTGAAGAGAAGGACTAGGGGAGACAGGATAGTTGCCTTCCAATATTTGAGGGGCTGACACAGAGAGGAGGAAGGGGGTCAAGCTATTTTCCAAGACACCTGAAGGCCAAACAAGGAATAATGGATGGAAACTGACCAAGGAGAGATTCAACCTGGAAATAAGGAGGGATTTTCTGACAGTGAGAGCAATCAACCCATGGAACAGACGTTGCCTTCAGAAGTTGTGGGAGCTTCATCACTGGAAGCTTTCAAGAAGAAACTGGACTGCCCTCTGTCAGAAATGGTGTAGGGTCTCCTGCTTGGGTGGAGAGGCTGGACTAGATCAGAGAGAAAGACTCAAACTGGCCCCCATTGATGAGGCCTACTCCGCATCTGAAGGTAAAGGTTCCCCTCGCACATACGTGCTAGTCGCTCCTGACTCTAGGGGGTGTTGCTCATCTCTGTTTCAACGCCGAAGAGCCAGCGTTGTCCGAAGACATCTCCGTGGTCATGTGGCCGGCATGACTCAATGCCAAAGGTGCATGGAATGCTGTTACCTTCCCACCAAAGGTGGTCCCTATTTTTCTACTTGCCTTTTTTTACGTGCTTTCGAACTGCTAGGTTGGCAGAAGCTGGGACAAGGAACGAGAGCTTACCCCATTACACGGCACTAAGGATTCGAACTGCTGAACTGCTGACCTTTCGATCGACAAGCTCAGAGTCTTAGCCACTGAGCCACCGTGTCACCACTCCACATCTACAGGGTCGTAAAAGAATGGAATTGTCCCTTACCGTCTAAGCTCCTGAAATGTTTTCCAGAGACTTCCATGGACTCCGAGCTCTTCTCTTCTTCCTTTTCAAGCGTCCAGTCCAGGCTGTCATTTTGTCTTTGCTTCCAGCCACACAAGTTCTCCTTGAAGGAGCAAGTTATCAAAATGTCACCTGTTGTTCTCTGGTTGAGCCCTGGTTTATTTCCTCTCTTTTTCTCAGAAGGGGACAAATTTCGAAGAAGACTCCATAACTTGGACTTCAAAGTGGACCTCAATATAAGGTTCTCAGGCTGTGTCACTTTCGTCATGTTTTCTATTGAAAGGGCCGCATCCTCACCGATGCCAGGATGACTCAGGTATCCTCGTAAATATCCAGGAAGAAGCAGCCCACCTGAAGAAGCCATGATTTTATACATATGCTTCTTTGGGAACAATTTTTTGACTCTCAGTCTTCTGGGGTTTACTTGTCCAATATTTGAGTGTACCAACTTAGAATCAGGAGCTGGTGAAGACAATATGAAAGGAGGTGGAGTTGCCGTTATTCCCAGCAGAGATCTCTTGTTGATATGATGGAGATGGATAGGGTTGCTTGCAAGAAAAGATTCATTTTCTTCTAGGTTCCTTTCGTTCTTCTGGCTCCTAGTCATCTGTTCCAGGGTCGTTGCAACTTGGATCTCAGAGATTTGTCGGGACGATTCCGTTGCAAGAGGAAAGAGTTCTCCGTCTTTCACTCTTATGGGAGTCTCCGTGGCCTTTTCCAGACCTTGGACGCCATACGTCATAGAAGATCTCCTTCCTGTTTCAGCTGAGCCAAGAGTCTGGATCTGGGGCAGAGATATTCCAGAAGGCACCAAAGTCCCTTTAGATAACTTTGTGACCTTATGGTACACATCTGCAGCTTCCACCTTCTCTATATCACGAGGGTGATAGACATCCGAAACAGAAGGTACCACTTTTGATGTTGGAACGTTTGAATGGGGAGGCATCAAAGCAACAGAATATGATTGGCTAAAAGGACCACTAGTGCGATGTACATTCTTCTCATTGAAGATTGTGGATTCTTCTGTTTCCTTGGAGGGATTAGTGGGAATTAAGTGAGATGAGGACTTCACACCAAAACCAGTGGCTCCTGTTGTGCCAATATGACTTTCTTCAGATGCTTTTGAGCTAATCCTTGTGAGTTTAGCAGCAGCTGGCTTCTCTGATCTGTAGGCATCATTCTCTTTCGTAAAGATCTTCCATGTCTCCTCCAGAAAGTGGGTTGAAGTTTTTCCATCCAATATTGGCCCAGTGACTTCCTCTGAAGATATCGCTTTAGTTTGTGGTCCAGACTCAAACTGTAGGAGCTTGGTGTGTTCCTCATGGGACCCCCTGGTAGAAAGTCCAGTATGAGATGTCCTGTGGGTTTCAGTGGAAGCCAAGGTGCTATCGTTGGTCTCCACTGGCATCTCTCCACTTGGTTTGGAAGGGGTGCCTGTGATCTGTTTTGAATCATATTGCATAATAGTCTGGTTTTCCAGAATGATGGTACTGGACAAATCAGTAGATAGTGCAACTGTAGTGCCCACAAGGGATGTGTTCCTTGGAACCAATGAAGTAGCTGTTCCAAGATGGCCACCAACAGATCCCTCTTTAAGGTTCACAGGCTCAGGAGATAGTAAGGAACCTGTGACCGATGATGGAGCTGTTCCTTCTAGAGATGTTGGTTGTCTTTCTAATGAAGGGAGACCCGTGCTATGTCTCCCAGCTGTACCTTCCTGAACACGAGCCATGGCCAAGCTCATCCCACCCATAGTCAATCCTGTTGTTGAACTGGCTGGCACGAGAGATCTTCCTTCTGCAGAAGGGACAGTTTGATTAAGTTGGAAGGGAAGTTCTGTTTCTGTGGCGAGTTCTAGAGATCGTGTAGGCAAGCTTTCAGGACGCGTTACGGAATCTGTGCCCCACAAGTGAAAACGGCTTTGGGATCTATTCAGAGTTGGCTTGTCATGAGCCAAGATGGTGAAAAAATGGGAAGACCCAACCGTTAGTGGTGAAGCCATCCTGGTGCCACTTACCACAGTAATCTCTGGAGCCCTTTTCGTTGGAGTTGTTTGTGTGAATTCATTCGTTTTCACTGATAAAGTCTCTTCTTCAAAATGTTCTGTGGAATTACTGGTTCCATTTCTACCTCCTGGCTTCGTGAAACCACCCCAATTTCTGGGAGAAGTATTTCTTTCTCCCCCTAGCTGAAATATCCTACTTGAAGTAGGACCAGATTCTTGAATTCTTGGCCTTGGACTTCTTTTGCCAGTAATCCCCAATTTAAATTGCCTATTTAAAGAGCTGAATTTCTCAGTGGTGTACCCCATAGATGAAGTCAATGTTCTAGATACAGACACTGCTAATTTCTTACCACATGGTTTTGGGGACACCATTGCCCTCAGCCTATTAGTAGAACTGCTGGCTTGAATCTCGTGATGTTCAGCTCCAGCTATTCTTGACAAAGTAGAAGACGGTTGACTTGGAGTTTCTTCATCCCCTTGTTCACGTTGGGTGGACACTTGGCTCCCAGATGGTCCAGTGGGAAATTGTCTCGCCAAAGTGGTTCTTCTAGGTCTTTCCCTGTGGTCCAGATCAATCTTTTGAGTCATTGGTAACCTCTTGAAGGTCTTCATTGATGCTGTTTCTATAGTCTTCCCTAGTGTTTGTCTTTTGACATCTGCAGATGGAGACCATCCCACAGTGACGGACCTCCAAGGATGACTCTCATCGCTGCTCGTTTGGGACCATGACCTATTGTCCCCTGGTCCTGATGCTGTCTTAGAGCTTTGCTCTGTAGGTTGGACAGCCACATTGGTTTTGATTGCTAAGGAAGCTGCTTTCCCCCAAGTGGGAATTTGGCTTGGCAACTCTGCATGGTCCAGAGTATGGCTTTCAGCTTCCACTCGCCTTTCTGTAACATGCCAGGAGGAAACAGTTCCAGGAGGCTTACCTGTAATGGATTTCCCCCATTCATAACCATTTCTTGCCAGGTGAGGTGGTAGCGGTGAAAATGATTCTGCTATTCTAGTAGGACTATCATCCAAAGAACCATTCTCCTTTAACTCTGAAGCATCACGATGGACAGTGACCACTCCCTGAAGAGACGATGGTGCTCCAGAAGTGAACCAACCCATGGATTTTGTTTGAGCTTCCAGAATTTCAGGAACTGGCGTCTCCTTTCTAGGAAGTAGAACGTCTCCATGTTCGCGTATATTTTTCATGCTGGGGGGCTGAATATAAGGAAGCGCAGTTGATTTCTCATGGTATGAACTTTCTGCATCTACTTCCCTCCCCCCTAGGCCAGAAACGGTGACGATGTTTTCCAGAACTTCCACTTCAGTGCCTTGAGGTTTTTCTCCCAGTTCCACATGGTTGGAGATGGTGGTTGGGTTCGTGAGGATACTAGAGCTAGATAAAGAGCTGGTCACAATAGTCAAGACATTCTCCACTGGATGTACATAAGCTGGGCTGCCTGTTTCATTCATAGAAGCAGTTACAGCTTGATGGAAAGCCTTCATCGATTGTCCCTTGGAGTGTTTCTCCACCACAGATGGGGGAGACCTTGGAGAACCCATTCCAACATCTGTCTCATTACTTCCCATGTCCAACAAGCCTGTCAACTCCACAGCTGTAGACAGTTCTCCTTCTCCAGTAGGTTCCAGAATGGTGGCTTTTGAACCAGAAACTTCCACACTAGCTTCTTTCTGACCAAGTGTTGTTGTAGCTCCATGGATTTTTTCCACTGAAGGAAGGACAGAACCTTTGGCCTGAGAGGAAGATGTCTTCCTCTCCATCTCTGGAGAAGCCGTTACTTTTGTTTCCATGGGGCTTTGCTCAGTTGGTGTATATGCTTTCAGATATTGGTTTCTCAGCTGCCATCCAGTGCTTGGATTCTGGGAAGTCCATGATGCAGGAGATTTCTCAACAACATTGCCTGTTGCCTTTGTTTTCATCTGTCTAGTTTGCGTTGTTTCCAGCACATGTTTTGAAGGCATCTGAAGTTCTCTGCTTGTTTCTCTTGTGTGAGAGGTCATGGCAGATACCACCACGCTCTGTTCTGCCACCTCTGTTCTCCTCAACTGACCTGCTACTGTGCTTAGATCTTCACCAACGGCCTTTTGAGATGAAAAGATGGGTTCTGTAGTTTTTCTAACAACAGCACTGGTTAAATTGCTTTTAGCAGAACGGGGCTCAGGTTGAACGGGGATGAAGTCCATAATCTTGTCTTTGATGGCTTCCTCAGGCACCGCTTCTGGAAATATAATATTAAAAATTAGATACTCGTGTGCTCCTGGATCATAGAAAAAGACATTCTCTACTCCTTAGCCAGCTACACCTGTGAAAATCCAGTTTTCCTTTATTATGACAACTTGAATAAGCCATAATGGCTTGAGTTCATATATTGAGCAAAGCCATGAAGCCTGGTTTTATCAACCAGCATTGAATTCACATTGCCCCTTAAACCAAAGCCCAAGAAAACAGCTTAGTGGAACTGATGAATCCCCATAATGTTAAAACAGCCAATGCACAAGCAAAACATATGAAGTTGAACCTATCCCTGACCAGCTCATCTTCCTTATCCTCTACATATCCATCGCCAGGCACCAAGATTCTCTAATCCCCTTGCACGGCCAAGAGATTTTGTAAGAAACTAGCTGTCAACGGTCCAATTAGCGAACCCAAAACAAGGAAATTGAATTCAAGGAGAATTGAATTCCGAGAAGTAAAACTTTATTGGATACACCATGTTGGTACTGAAGGAAAAAAACCAGCTCTGGTTTTATCCGCGCAAATGCAGTTAAACAAAAACTTCCCATTCTTCCCATCCCTAGTTGATCACATTGTCCAATTATGAAATGTTCTTTTGTTATGGGAACAGTCCATCTCTTTCTCAAGCACCTGAAGTGGTGACCTTGATTGGTTTCCATGCACTCACAATCTCTGCATACATTCTCCGGATTCCATTTCCCCTTTGTTCCCCCAGTTCATTGGCAAGTTGAAAAGCATTAAGGTTTGAAAGAAGGAACACTCTTGACACAAGCTCTGTTGGTTACTGTCCAGACCTTGACTCAGTTTTGAGCATTACCTGGCTGGGCTGCAACCTCTGAACATTTGTAGAGTTTATTGATTTTTGCAATGTCCGAAATACTCAGGTTCCATCTTTGGCCAAGGAGCGCAGGAGGGCTGGAAAGTGGGACGATGGTTGGTAAGCCAGTCATGCTGAAGGCATTCCTAGAAAGGGTGAGAAGACAATGTCACTCAAACATCTCTTTTCTAGTAGATCAAGTGAGACCAGGACAAGAAGTAACGGGTGGAAGATCCTTAAAGAGGGATCCAACGTAGAACTAAGGAGAAATTTCCTGACCATGAGAACAATTAATGAGTAGAACAGGTTGCGTTCAGAAGTTGTGGGTGTCCCTTCACTGAAGGTTGTCAGGAAGAGATTGGACAGCCATTTGTCTAAAATGGTGTACTGACTGGGGAATTCTGGGAGCTGAAGTCCAGACAATTTAAAGTTGCCAAGTTTGAGAAACATCAAGTTAAACTCTCCTATTCAGCTTAACATGGAATATTGCCTTCTAAAACATTAGATGATCTTAACGTAACATAAAATAATAAGAGTTGGAAGGGACCTTGGAGGTCATCTAATCCATCTTCATCTAGGCCAAGTCCATTCTCAGCAATCCTGGTTTGTTCAGATCTTAGGCAGCGAAAGTTTCTTCCCATCCCCTTCTCTCTTTCTCTCTCTCTCTCTTTCTTTCTCTCTCTTTCTCTCTCTTTCTCTCTCTATGTCTCTCTCTCACTCTTTCTCTCTCTCTCTTTCTCTCCCTCCCTCCCCATCTCTCTTTCTCTCACTCTTTTTCTCTCTCTCTCCCTGTCTTTCTGTCTCTCTCTCTCTTTCTCTCTTTCTGTCTCTTTCAAGCTTGCTCTCTGTCTCTCTGTCTCTCTCTCTCTTTTTCTCTCTCTCTGTCTCTCTCTCTCTGTGTATGTGTGTGTCTCTCTGTCTGTCTGTCTGTCTCTGTCTCTCTCTTTCTCTTTCTCTGTCTCTGTCTCTCTTTCTCTCTTTCTGTCTCTTTCTAGCTTGCTCTCTGTCTCTCTTTCTGTCTCTCTCTGTCTCTTTGTCTCTCTCTCTCTCTGTCCCCGTCTCTCTCTCCGTCTCTCTCTCTCTCTCTCTGTGTGTATGTGTGTGTCTCTCTCTGTCTGTTTCTCTCTCTCCCTCCCTCCCTCCTTCTCCCCCCATCTCTTTCACTTAAAGAAACCTTCTCCAGGTAGAGGACGTACCCCACCCCCCTGAGTGGAATATTCTTCCCAGCATGACCTCTATCAAACTAAAAAGGTGCAAATCATTTTTTAAAAAACTGTTCATAATATGGCAATCTTCTCTACTTTTTTTTAAAAAGGGAAAATGTTACAGTCATTTGCATTCCTAATGCTTTCTATGAATTGCTCCTAATTTCTGTAATAACGAAGATGAATTAGCCCCAAAGTTATTTTTTTAAGTGCACCGCTGCTTTGTTTAAATGCCATGTTATCTGAAACCCCAGTGTAGCCTTTTCAAATGCAAATTCCTCTTTTTAAAGTGGTATGGTACCCTTCCCCCCGGCCAGACATCCTAAGAGAGAATAAGTTGGGTGAGACTTTTAATCAAGGAAATAATTACCTAAGCGAGCTTTGAGACTAGCATTTCTCAAACTCAGGAAACTGTTGAGAATAGAACCTCTACATCTGCCTTTCAGCAGAATTGGTGACAATTCTCTAGCATCCCTCTTCTGGGTATCTCTTGGTCAAAATATATCCCCTTTCCAGATAGTTAAAATGGCTAAATCCCTTCCTTGATTAGGAAGACTTATACACCATTTCACAGTGCTTTTACAGCCCTCTCTAAGCAGTTTACAGAGTCAGCCTTTTGCCCCCAACAATCTGGGTCCTCATTTGACCCACCTCAGAAGGATGGAAAGTCGAGTCAACTTTGAGCTGGTCATGATCGAACTCCTGGCAGTGGGCAGAGTCAGTCTGCAATACTGCATTCTAATCACAGGGAGGGAGGGAGGGAGGGAGGGAGGGAGGGAGGGAGGAAGGAAGGAAGGAAGGAAGGAAGGAAGGAAGGAAGGAAGGAAGGAATAGCAATAGCCCTTAGACTTATATTCCACTTCACAGTGCTTTTACAGCACTCTCTAAGCGGTTTATAGAGTCAGCCTCTTGCCCCCAACAATCTGGGTCCTCGTTTGACCCACCTTGGAAGGATGGAAGGCTGAATCAACCTTGAGCTGGTCAGGATCAAACTCCTGGCAATGGGCAGAGTTACCCAGCAATACTGCCTTCTAACTACTGCAGCACCGGTATCTTAGAGAATTATTTATTTACCATATCATACATGGACTAGCAATCTATATTAACATTTCAACTAGATTCGTAGAACCCAATAAAACATAAATGTTAAAAAGATCTAAGTTCAAATACCAATTCTAGGCCAGGGGTTTCTCCAACTTTGGCCACTTTTCGGCTTGTGGACTTCAACTCCCAGAATTCCTCAGCCAGCATGGCTGAGGAATTCTGGGAGTTGAAGTTCACAAGTCGTAAAGTGGCCAAGGTTGGAGACCCCTGGCCTAGGCATTCAACCACTAAAGCAAAGCATCATTTAAATATATATATTTAAAAAGCAGATATTGGGTCACTACATGCTCTCCGCTTACAGGTATTCTGTTTCCTCAAAAATAAGACCTCCCCTAATAATAAGCCCAATCGGGCTTTTCAGTGCATGTGCTAAAATAAGCCCTCCCCGAAAATAAGCCCTCACCAAAAATATTTAAATGCAGAGCTGGAAATCAGGCAAGACGGCAAGAGGAGCCCCATCTTGCTCCACGTGCCCCAAAATAGCAAGACCTCCCTGAAAATAATGCCAAGCGCTTATTTCGAGGTTCAAAAAAGTATAAGACAAGGTCTTATTTTCAGGGAAACAAGGTAGTTGCAATGTGATCTACAGTTTGACAGGGAACTTTTAGGATAGATTTTTTTAAAACACTTTATTAAACTTTTATTACATTAAAAACATAAAAAAATATATCACTCAACAACAGCTATTTGTGGTGTTTTTCTTGTAACAGTAATTTGTGTGATATTTACAAAAATTAAATTGTGCGTATTTACATTCTTATTTTATCTATTACTTATACTTAATAACTATATACCTTTAATCTATCTCCATTCTATCCAGTTATATCACTGTTCCCACACATTGTAAAATATCTATGCCTCTTTATCTTTTAAACTCAGCATTAATTTGTCCATTTCTGTGCAATTCATGAGCTTTTGTATGACAAGTTTCTCTGTGGGTGTGCATGGCTGTTTCCAACATTGAGCGAAGGCAATCCTGGCAGCAGTTAATATGTTTAGTACAATATATTTTGTCTTTGTTGCATTTTTTTTTTTTTGAAAACCCCCAATAGAAAGAGTTCTGATTCTAAATCTAATTGTTCGTTAGTAATTTCCTGTAGCCAATCTTTAATATTAAGGCAATATTTTCGAGTCTCCGGGCAGGACCACCACATATGGTAGTATGTTCCCTCTTTCTTTTTACATTTCCAGCATATGGGGCTCATTTTAGAATAGATTTTATTTGTAAGGCTCTCAGAGTCACCCCGACAGTAAGTGGGCGGCCGTATAAATCTTCTCACTGAATAAGTAAATAAATTTTGCGTACCTCCCGTAATGCATAATGGAGGAATAGTCATAATCCTCCAGCATGTTGGTATTCCAGTTCTTGATGAAGTTAATTTCAAAACCTGAAAAAAACCAACAAGTCCATTTTTAATCATCTAGGAGTCATTTTAGCAGACAATTAACAATCGGGATTCAAAGACAATAAAAAAAAAAGGTGAAAATTAAGCAAAATTTAAACACAGGCATGGATATGTTTTCCTCTGCATCTCTAGAGCTACCTTCTCACGGCTGGTGGTTACAGGAACCTATAATTGTATTGGACTACAATAATGTGTAGACGTAATGTCAGCATTCTGATGCTGCCATAAAAAGGAGGAGATGAGGCTTGACTTTTCACCTACTTATTTTCTCTGTAGATAATATCCCCTAGGAGATGGGATGGGAGGGGGACATTCCTGTGGGCTGAGGTCAGAAGCTGGGGAGACTGACTTGGAAGATGGCCAATGAGAAGATGAGAATTGGGGAACGGAAAGGGAAAGGGAAGGATTTGGGGGTCAGAGGGTTAGTATCGGCTATAACGAAGTCGGGGCCAGATCTGTCGTACTCAATAAATGGAATATTTCAGCAAAGATTAATAGTTTGGGAGTGCAATTTATTTGAGATGACATCGAAACCTGACACGTAGTTTTAAAACTACAGTTTTAATTCTAACCTAACTTCCATGGACCTCATCTCACCTGACAGGGAGCCACAGCAGAGGGCCCAAAGAGCCACATGTGGCTCTGGAGCCACAGGTTGCTGACTCCTGATCTAGTCCCTTCTGATCGTTGATTGGGAGACCATTTGCAAGCCGCAGAAAAAGCCCTTCCTCTGACCCAAAATGGCTGTGAGAGCTGCCCCGTCTCTTACCAGTCAAGATCTCATTCCAGGAAATGTGGATGTATTTGTCTCGGTCAGCCCTGGAGTGTTCGTGCCAGAAGCCCAAGACATGCATCAGCTCATGTAAAACCACTCCTTTGCCGTTCTTCAGGCAGTCTGGAGCCAGGGACACCACTTGCATACCTCCAAGGCGTCCCGCGCTGGAGAAGCAGCTGGAAAAAAGAAGAAGAAGAATTAAGACGTTGTGTTGCAAATTAGATGGGCTAATGCCCAGCCTCCTCTTTCAATAAAAACGACTCGGCCATTTGCCATGCTCTACTTATAGTAGACTTCTGGTAAACAGAAGCCATTAAACTGTCTCAGAAGCTAAAGCGAGATGCAATATTTACAACTCACACCTCCAAAGCAGTAGAAGTATTGTCAACAACTGTTTCTTTCAATACCGCCTGCTGCTACCGACGACCTCCCATCGACCCGTGCGCTCCCACAGAGAGGGCCTCCTCGGGGTGCCATCAGCCAAACAATGTAGGCTGGTGACCCCCAGGGGGAGGGCCTTCTCTGTGGGGGCACCTACCCTCTGGAATCAGTTGCCCCCAGAGATAAGGAGAATCCAAGACCTCGGTGCCTTCCGCCGTGCCCTTAAAACTTTCTTTTTTCAGCAAGCCGGGCTGGCTTAGGAAGAAATTTTTAAATTTTTTAAATGTTTTAATTGGTTTGTGATTTTTAAATTTTTGGGCCAAATTTATATATATATTAATTGTTTTTAATATTTGTATTTCATGTTTTTAATTCTGGCTGTGCACCGCCCTGAGTCCACAGGGAGAAGGGCGGTATAGAAATTGAAAAATAAAATAAAATAAAAATAAAATAAAATAAATATAACCATTTTTCACACGTAACGACCATCGCAGCATTTCCCCCCGCCCCCCAACTCCTATTTATGACGGTGGCAGAAATGGACTAGAAATGGGGCAAAACTCAGTTCACAAATGTTAACATTTTTAAATGTTTAAATGTTTAAATTTTTAAAATGTATTGTGAGCCGCCCTGAGTCTTCGGAGAGGGGCAGCATATAAATTGAATTAATTAAATTGAATTAATTAAATTAAATTAAATTAAATTAAATTAAATTAAATTAAATTAAGAGAGACAGACAGAGGGAAACCCAGAGAGAATAAGAAAGAAGATACATCTTTACAAAACATGTGGGATACCAGTAAAGCGTACATAAAAGGATTGGCAATGACATATTTAGGAAAACAAAATAAACAAAACAGACAAGTGCAAAAGAACTTAGAGGAAGAATATAAGAGATTAGAGAGGGAACTACAAAAAAAAAAAAAAAAAAAACCCGCACGACAAAAAGGTTAAAACTTGAAAAAAACCTAAGATGAATTTAATGGAAAATGAAAGAATTGGCGAATAGAATAAAAGCTACAAAGCAAAACTTTTTTGAAAATGCAAATAAAACCAGGACGATGGTTAGCATATAAAATGAAAAAAAAAAGAGAAAGAAAAGAAATTAATAAGTCAATTAATAGATCAAGATGGAAAGATACGTTATAGAAGTGGAAAGAAAAGAAGAGGATAATTGAGAAATACTACAATGGGTTGCATCAACAAGAAATAATAGAAGATGACGAGATAGAACAATATTTGCCTAGAATCCCGGAAAAGTTCAAAAAATTATTAGAAGAAAGAATATCTATGATGGAATTAATGGAGGGAATTAAAAGACAAGAGAGACACACACAGAGAGAGAAATTATCTGCAGCAACTTTCTCCAACTTGGGGGACTCAAGTGATGTTGGACTCCAACTGCCATCAGCCCCAGCCATCACAGAATTAGATTTCAACTCAAGGAGACCATCTGAAAAAGCTTCCTTGGGTGTGATCGGTTCGTGAAGCAGAAGTCTTCAGGAAGGAGCAAAATTTGAGAAAGGAAGCCGAGGAGCTTCGTCAAGACACGTCCTCGGCTGTTACTTACCCAGACAGTGGAACGATGGAGATGAAATCTCTCTGGTAGGAATAAGGGACGAACTGAATGCAAGTGAATTTTGCAAAGTCTTCAAATGCTTCCTTGATGATCTTCACACTTTGTCTGTCTGGAATGGACAATTCAGGGATAAATTACTGCGAGTTCAAATCTCACCAGGCTCAAGGTTGACTCAGCCTTCCATCCTTTCTAAGGTGGGTAAAATGAGGACCCGGTTTGTGGGGGCAATAAGCTGACTTTGTATAAAATATATACAAAAGGATGAAGGCTATTGCTTAACGCATTGTAAGCTGCCCTAAGTCTCCGGAGAAAGGCGGCATATAAATCAAAATAAATAAATAAATAAATAAATAAATAAATAAATAAATAAATAAATAAATAAATAAATAAATAATAAATTGGTGGTGGGTTGTTTTTTTTTTTCGTCCTTAGAGGGAAAGCTTTTAGAAGGAAATAGGCAGTGGTGAAATCCAATTTTTTTTTACTACCGGTTCTGTGGGCATGGCTTGGTGGGTGTGGCAAGGGAAGGATATTGCAAAATCTCCATTTCCACCCCACTCCTGAGGGAAGGATACTGCAAAATCCCCATTCCCTCCCCACTCCTGGGGGAAGGAAATTGCAAAATCCACATTCCCTCCCCGCTCCGGGGGAAGGATACTGCAAAATCCCCATTCCCTCCCCACTCCTGGGGGAAGGATACTGCAAAATCTTCATTCCCTCCCCACTCCAGGGGAAGGATACTGCAAAATCCCCATTCCCTCCCCACTCCAGGGGAAGGATATTGCAAAATCTCCATTCCCACCCCACGCTGGGGCCAGCCAGAGGTGGTATTTGCCAGTTCTCCAAACTACTCAAAATTTCCGCTGCTGGTTCGCCAGAACCTGTCAGAACCTGCTGGATTTCACCCCTGGAAATAGGGATGGAAGAAAATGTTTTTAAAATGGAGACCAAACACTATTCCCAATTTGTAGAAGGGATGAAGGAGAAATTAAGGAGGGAGGGAGGGAGGGGGAAGGAACAAAGAAACGAAGGAAGGGAATGGAGGAAGGAAGGAAGGAAGGAAGGAAGGAAGGAAGGAAGGAAGGAAGGAAGGAAGGACGATGCTACATATATCACCCTGAACATCTGAGGGAAAGGTAGAATCTAAATCAAATAAATACAGAAATAAATAAGACATTTAAACTAACTTTCCAAATTATCTTCTAGTTCAGCTGCCATCTGAACTGTGACCACAAGACTTAGACCCCTTCATATGGCCATTCATTAGATGGATTTGATGATCCTACCAAGAATCCTGGTTTAAGATCCTGGCTAGAGATCGCCCAGTTGAAAAAGCAAACCGAAAGATTCCAGAACTGGTGGAGATACACCACTGAAGTTGAACCTCTGGATTTTGCAATGATTTCTTTGCAATTAAAATTACCAGAAGAAGAATGTGGTTGTTTGTTTTTATGTCACCAAAGTTTTCAGAATAACAGAATAACAGAGTTGGGAAATGGACCTCGTAGGTCATTTGGCTTGCTGTCAGGGTTCCGACGGATGCCCTAATTAAATCATGAGCCTCGAGCCAAGCTTCAAAAGAAACCCAGTTATTTATTAGGAGCTTCATGTCGGCAAGTTCCCAAGTGAAGCCAGCTCTGACCCTACATAACTTATGCCCCAATCATGACCCTGTTTCCCCCCTCCAGGGTGTGTTATCAATCGCCAACGGAGCAATTTTGCGGGTTGTAGAGACCACTCCCCTCCAGCCGCTGTGGGTAACCCTGGGATACAGCCTTGAGAGAGATAAGTCTGAAATGTGCATCTGTCTTTGGCTGCCATGTCAGTTTCCCATCCTCCCTTGCTTATGGCAACTCAAGAGAAGGCCAGGGATGCTTTGCGAGTTGACACTCTGGTCCTTCCAAGAAGATGGAAGCCTGCTATTGTTTCTTTTCACCCACGTGGAAGTTTTCCCAGAGTTTGCTCCTTACCATATTTATAGGAGATGATATAGGGAATTTGTACAATTCCTTTCCTCTTCGGCCACCTCGGACTGGCAGCGGAGAATCTCCTGAAGGGGCTCTAGAAAGAAAAAGGCAGTCCCTCTTTCACGGACATACACACACTTCTCTTGACAATTAGGATAACTGTAGTTATTCTCCATGCATTTAATAAACAATCCATTTCTGCACTTTAGAAGTTCAAATTCACCATCTGTTTTTAAAGGCTTCGTCAAAGTTAATTTACCACCGGCAAGATTGGCAAAAATGTTTAAGGACAAATCAACTAAATGTTGGAAATGCCACCAAAATACCTGGATCATACTATCATATGCGGTGGACATGTGGCGATGCAAAAAAGTATTGGACAAGAATCAAGTCATGGTTGGAAGAGATGATACAGCAAGTTATTGAATTGAAACCAGAAATATTTCTGCTAGGAATTTTACCTGAAATTTATAATAAAGAGAATGTATATTTGATTATTCATGTATTAGCTGCAGCTAGAATTGTATTTGCACAACATTGGAAAAGTGGAGTGATTCCCATTGATGAGAAGGTGATAGGGAAAATATTAGAATGTGCAGAAATGAACAGATTAACATTAGCAATTAAGGAGAAAGAACAAACTGAATATGATGCGATTATGGGAGGTATTTTATCAATGGCTGGAGGGGAAAAGGGGGGGGTTTGGAAATGAAGAAGATTAAAGAGAAAGCAAAAATACATTAAGATAAAGATATAAATAAAAAAGGAAATTGTTAGTGTGTACATATATACATATATATATATTTTCTGAGGTTTTCGCGGATATTTGTATGTAGGTCTTTGGTTATTCGGGTTTTCTCCCGCGTAAAATTGGAAGTGTCTTGGCGACATTTCAACGAAGTCTCATTCATCATCTTCAGGCTGGTGTTTTTCGCTTCGTGCTTCTTTCTGCGATCTCACATTGCTCCTAGAAGCCCGAAGCCAAAAACACCAGCCTGAAGATGACGAACGAGACTTCGTCGAAACGTCGCCAAGACACCTCCAATTTTACGCGGGAGAAAACCCGAATAACCAAAGACGTACATATGAGAATAAGGACGTTTAAAGTTAAAATGTATTATTATTATAAGATATTAAGAAGAAAATGGAGAGCATTATAATGTTTAAATGTTATTAGAATATTAATCTTAGGAAAATAATGTTATGTGAATGCGAATAAGATGGAATGTTGTTGCACAGAGAGGTTTGTAACCAGACCACACCCTGCAAATGGGACAGATGGAAGGTTCACTTTTATCATTGAAAAATAAAAATATTTTTGAAAAAACAGGCAACAGAGCTGGAAGGAGACCTTGGAGGTCTTCTAGTCCAGCCCCTTGCTACATCAACCTAGACAAATAGTTATCCAAACTCTTTTTTTTTTTTAAACTTGCCCAGCTGCTAGAAATCTCCATCTCTAGCATTTCTTGACTTACCACCTTGATGATATCACCTTCAAGCAGGAAACTGTGCTCAGGTGCCTCTAGCGGAATCAGTCCTGGGAACAGAACGTGGGAATGGTGTCAAAGACAAACTACTGGGCCTGAAGTCTGAAACTCAAGAAACATCATTACTCATAGCTTGGCTCCAAAGGGGGCCAAAAATTTATAAATATTGTAATTAACCCAGGCACAAAAGGGGGACGTTTGAATTTCCTTTCTCTTTTTTAAAAAATCTATTAGTGCTTTGATCCTCGTCAAAAAAAGAAAAGAGCGTTATCTTTTCTTTTTTTAAGTATTTACAAACAATATTAAGGAATAGAATAGAGTGGAGTGGAGTGGAGTGAAATGGAATGGAATGAAAGAATGGAATGGAATGGAATAGGAATAGGAATAGGAGTAGATTAGAGTAGATTAGAGTGTAGTGGAGTGGAATGGAATGGAATGGAATGGAGTAGAATGGAATGGAAGAATGGAATGGGATAGGAATAGGAATAGAGTAGAGTAGAGTAGAGTAGAGTAGAGAAGGGTAGGGTAGGGTAGGGTAGAGTAGGGTAGAGTAGAGTAGAGTAGAGTAGAGTAGAGTAGAGTAGAGTAGAGTAGAGTAGAGTAGAGTAGAGAATAGATGGAGTCTGGAGTCTGGAATCTTCAGTGATGGAGCGCCCACGATTTCTGGTGGCAAGCTGTTCCACTGGTTAATTGCCCTCACTATTAGGAAGTTTCTCCTTAATATAGAGTGGTGATCTTAATATTAGCACTGGATCTGGGAAGGAAATATTTATTGTATAGCAAACAATTTCCTACAACTTCCCACTTTTTTTTTATTGCTCCACTCCAGATGTAGATGCCCAATGCTATGATCGTTGCATATATCAGATGGCCAAAGGTAATCCCCAATTGCACAAAAATGTTAATTAGAGATGCTTTTTATTGTCTTCAATTTTTTCCCATTTCCTAAGAGCATATCCTTGCAGTGCTGCTTAATCTGGATGGATATTAACCGACCGAGGGTGGCTGCAATATTATATTTATCAATTTTATTATCTTCCTTATTTCCTCTTTTATTGGTATTGTTACTACTATTATTCTCTCTGTTGCTTTGCAAGTACTGTAATAAAGATAGTTGAGTGATCCGATTCTTATTAACATTAATATTTTAAAGCGTAATTAGGATTGACAATACTTACTTCTTTTATTGAAAATTCAATGGCTTAAATTAATTAAACATTTGAGTGCTAATCATTCTTCATCAACATTGTAGAAATATCACAGTATTGAACTAATACAATGTACAAAGAGAGTTTTATAGCAGTATAATTAGAATAGAATAGAAAGTGGAATGGAATGGAATGGAATGGAATGGAATAGAATAGAATAGAATAGAATAGAATAGAATAGAATAGAATAGAATAGAATAGAATAGAATAGAATAGAATAGAATAGAATAGAATAGAATAATATGGAATGGAATGGAGTGGAGTGGCGACTGGAGTGTAGAGTAGAGTAGAGTAGAGTAGAGTAGAGTAGAGTAGAGTAGAGTAGAACAGAACATTGGCCATGTGTAATTGGACACAAGGAATTTGTCTCTGGTGCATAAACTCTCAGTGTACATACAAACAACAAAGTGATATAATCATAAGATACCAATAGGAGAAGGTCGTAGAAAAGATGAGAAGGATAATAGCACTACAGCCCTACCACATGGGTAAATACCCTTAGACACAAGACAGCGCTATGCTAATTAGGTGTTTAGCGGAGTGATTAATATATATTTTAGGAAAGGACCGTAAGTTCTACCTTGGTTGATGTCAAGGATGTCATCACGAGGAGCTTCCTTCTCCTCCTCCTCCGGGTCATAATCTGGAGTGGGCGTTACTTGGAAGGGGTCTCCACGGCCGTGCACGGGCTGGGCTGAACAAAGAGAAGTGAGGTGGGGGAGAGAATTCAGCCATCCTGTCTACCTGCCTGGTGAGTGCAGGAACCCAACAAAGTCTCTCTTGCTTCTGAACTCATCACCTCCTCGGTCCTTAGCCCAATGGACCAACCTTCTAGGGCAGCGTATCTTGGCTGCTTGAAGATGTGTGGATTTCAACTCCCAGAATCTCCCAGCCAGGTTTGAGGCACACATCTTCAAGCAGCCAAGATTGAGAATGGAAGGGAAGGGAAGGGAAGGGAAGGGAAGGGAAGGGAAGGGAAGGGAAGGGAAGGGAAGGGAAGGGAAGAGAAGAGAAGAGAAGAGAAGAGAAGAGAAGAGAAGAGAAGAGAAGAGAAGAGAAGAGAAGAGAAGAGAAGAGAAGAGAAGAGAAGAGAAGAGAAGAGAAGAGAAGAGTAGAATAGAGTAGAATAGAGTAGAATAGAGTAGAATAGAGTAGAATAGAATTCCTTCCTTCCCTCCCTGCAACTCTCCTTCCTTCCTTCCTTCCTTCCTTCCTTCCTTCTTTCCTTCTTTCCTTCCCCCCTCCCTCCTTCCCTCCTCCCTGCAACTCTCTTTCCTTCCCTTCTTCCCTCCCTCCCTGCAACTCTCCTTCCTTCCTTCCTTCCTTCCTTCCTTCCCTCCCTCCCTCCCTGAAACTCTTCGTTCCTTCCTCCCCCCCTGAAACTCTCCTTCCTTCCTTCCTTCCTTCCTTCCTTCCTTCCTTCCTTCCTTCCTTCCTTCCTTTCCTTCCTTCCTTCCCTCTCTCCCTCCCTCCCTGCAACTCTCCTTCCTTCCCTTCTTCCCTCCCTGCAACTCTCCTTCCTTCCTTCCTCCCTTCCTCCCTGAAACTCTTCCTTCCTTCCTCCCTCCCTCCCTCCCTCCCTTCCTTCCCCCTACCTTCCCTCCCTGAAACCCTTTCTTCCTTCCTTCCTTCCTTCCTTCCTTCCTTCCTTCCTTCCTTCCTTCCTTCCGTAAATCACGTGACCCTGGGGATGTTGCAATGGTCATAAGTGTGAAAAACGGTCATAAGTCTCTTTTTTTTCAGTGCCGTTGTAACTTCAAACGATCCCTAAACTTAAGGTTGTAAAGACAGCCTGCCTTACTTCGCTTGAGCTAATACCAGCCTCCATCACAAGAGGGCAGCTTTTCACCAGGGATTTCAAAAGGAGGTTGGCTCAATTATTTATGGTAATAAACCTTAAGATGCTTGTGGCATCTTAAGAAGGTTGCCATGCCTACCTTCTGGAGTTTGGCACAATCTACTTGAAATGCCACGCCAAAAGCCTTCCCCTGCTAAATGCTAAGCTGGATGGTTTTTATCAGCGCTATCGGGGGATACATTAAGAGATTCTGTAATTCTAGAACTTCCTAAATCAGATTGTGTCTCCAGCAGAGGTTTGGTTTCAGCAGGTTCTGTAGAACCAGTAGGGGAAATTTTGAGTAGTTCGGAGAACCGATAGTAAAAATTCTGACTGGCCCGGTCCCCATCTCTTCTCTGCCTCCCAAGTCCCAGCTGATCGGGAGGAAATGGGGATTTTGCAGTATCCTTCCCCTGCCACGCCCACCAAGCCACGCCCACCAAGCCACGCCCACAGAACCGGTAGTAAAAAAATTTGAAACCCATCACTGGTCTCCAGGCATGGTCACATCCATTACTCAGACTTCTTCTTATTTCATTTATTTATATTTAAGGGCTGCATAACTCCGGGTTTTGGGATGTTCGCATGTCAAAGTATTAAAAACAAGGAAATATAAGTAAAGGTAAAGGTTTCCCTCGCACCTATGTGCTAGTCGTTCCTGACTCTAGGGGGCGGTGCTGATCTCCGTTTCAAAGCCGAGGAGCCAGCGCTGTCCGAAGACGTCTCCGTGGTCATGTGGCCGGCATGACTCAACGCCAAAGGCGCACGGAACGCTGTTCCCTTCCCACCAAAGGTGGCCCCTATTTTTTCTACTTGCATTTTTTACCTGCTTTCGAACTGCTAGGTTGGCAGAAGCCGGGACAAGTCACGGGAGCTCACCCCGTTATGTGGCACTCGGGATTCGAACCGCTGAACTGCCGACCCTTTCGATCGACAAACTCAGCGTCTTAGCCACTGAGTCACCGCGTCCCTTAAATGTAAGTAAAAGACCCACCCCAAAAAATGAAAAATAAAAGATACCTGGGATGGCCAGAAAACCACACCTATGGAAAAGAAAATCACACACCCCTCCCCAATCCAAGTGGGGAAATGGAATCACAGGAGCACAACAATCCTGGTTTATTGTCTGCACAACACAAAACACGGCCAGCCATGTTTGCTTAGCTGGATGTTGTAACCTCCTGAGCAGGAACAATGATTAAGTATCATGCTCCACTAAGCAGTAGTTTGCTTTGGAGACCAGGGGTCTCCAAACTTGGCAACTTTTAAGACTTGGGGACTTCAACTCCCAGAATTCCTCTGCCAGCTTTGCTGAGGAATTCTGGGAGTTGAATTCTGGCTGAGGAATTCTGGGAGTTGAAGTCCACAAGTCTTGAAAGGTGCCAAGTTTGGAGGCCCCTGAACGAAGCCCTATTAAACAGGCCACACCAAGCCATGATGCAAAAAAACAACAAAAAACCACATGACCCCATAACGTTTCCTGAAAAACATAGAACAGGGAATGTCCAACATTGACTATTTTTAAGACTTGTGGACAATACTGAGGGGGTTGAAGTCCACAGGTCTTAAAGTTGCCAAGGTTGAAATACCCCTGACCTAAAACATAGAATCCTAAATCTGGAAGGGACCTTAGAGGTCTTCTAGTCCAACCCCGTTGCTGAAGCCAAAGAGGCCTTATCACCTCCTGGTAAGAAGCCCAATCATCATCTGGTCTTTGCATGGCATAGTAGCAACTCGAGGACAGAGTGAAGATGGCCAGAGTGGAAAATATGGTAAGAAAGAAGGGTGTTGGGAGGGGGGGGACGGACTCCCAGATGGCCTTCAAGGGCCTCCAGGGTGGGCCCACTGCCCCAAATCATGGCTTCTGAACTGTGAGGCCTAGAGTTAGAATAGAACAGAGTAACAGAGTTGGAAGGGACCTTGGAGGTCTTCTAGTCCATCCCCCTGCTTAGGCAGGAAACCCCTACAACACTTCAGACAAAGGGTTGTCCAACCTCTTCTTAAAAACTTCCAGTGTTGGAGTTTGCGTTAAGTCAAAACCGAAAGAGAAACGTGTTTGAACCCAATGTTTGACAACTTCTTGATGGCACTAGGGAAGTGATGGCTAAACTTTTTGCCGCCTCGTGCCAAAAGGGGGGGGGGACCGTGGGAAGGTCGCCCACATGCGTATCCACACCCATAATTCAATGCACCCCGCCCCCGCAACCCCCCGCCCCCCCCCCACACACTTTTAGCACAGTGGGCCCGGTAGGCCCATTTTTCACCCTCCCCAGGATCCAAGGGCTTTCTAGGAGCCTGGGGAGGGCTAAAACCGCCTTCCCCACCCCACCACACCGGAGGCCGGAAACAGCCCATTTCCCAATTTCTGGTGGGACCGGAAGGCCCAAAAATCAACTGGCTGGTGCACACATGTGCGCTGGAGCTGAGCTACGGCAATCCTCGCGTGCCCACTGATATGGCTCCGTGTGGCACTTGTGGCACCTGTGCCATAGGTTCACCATCACGGCACTAGGGATTCTCGCCCAGGGCCTTACCTGAAAGAAGCCAAAGGCAGCCTATAACCAGGACTCCAAAGGTATCGCAGAGACCCATGGCTGAGGAACCAACCTGAGGAACCAACAACTTTTGCAATGCTAGTTCTTGGCTTAACTACTAATTAACTCCAGGAGGAGAGAACCACAAGCATGCTTAAGAAGGGAAAATGCTCCTTGGGCTTCTTATATAGAGCTCAGGTGTAGCCAACACAAGCAGGTTAACCCCTTGTGTGACGGAGCCCATCAGCCTCTGCTGCACTCAGGGCTGGGAATCCTAAAATCATAGCATTGCAAAGTACCATCATCCGGTGGTCATCTGGTCAAACTCTTACTCAGTCCAGGAGACACAAGAGCCGGCTTCTCCAAAGTAGTCAATGAGGCTATTCCTTGTTGTTGTTTGTAGTACGGATAATTAAAGTAGTGTTTTATTGCATTGTTGTCATAAAATAAATGTGGGAGGGGGTCATGAACCATCTGAAACTTGATGAGCTGAAAAATTTGGGGACTCCTGTTTTAAGAGCATTGGCCAACAGCCTGTGAAGACTTCTGGGGAAGGAAAATCCAGCTGGGTTACTCCACTGCCTGAGAGCACCTACAACTAGGAAGTTCTTCCAGATGGCTACCATAGATCTTCTCCTTGTAGACTTAACTCTTGGTTCTGGTTCTGACTTTGGAGGTCTTCTAATCCAATCCCCTGCTCAAGAAGAGACCCTATACCAGGGGTCAGCAACCTGTGGCTCTGGAGCTGCATGTGGCTCTTTCATCCTTCTGCTGCGGCTCCCTGTCACCTCCACAATTGACAGGGCTTTTGGTTAGGACAGATAGAGAAAAAAGGATGCCTCGCTAGGAGGAGACTCTATGATGGGGGAACTGGACTTCCGGTCGGCTCCAGAATTGAATGGGAGGCATCCGGTTAGGACCTTTGTGGTTCTTTGAGCGTCTAAGGTTGCCGACAAGACGTTGAGACTTTGGAAAGAGTGCAGAGAAGAGCAACTAAGAGGATGAGAGAGCTGGAGCCTAAAATATTTGTTGAATGATGGCAGGAATTGGGTATGTCTAGTCTGATGAAGGGAAGAACTAGGGGTGACATGATAGCAGTCGTCCAATATTGGAGGGGCTGCCACAAAGAAGAGGGGGTCAAGGCAGGAGAAGAAGCAATGGATGGAAACTTATCAAGGAGAGATCCAGGGCTGAAATCTACTTACCTTGCCTACCGGTTCGGAAGTGCGCTTGGACCCTCTGCACATGTGTAAACTCTTCTGCAGAGGGTAAAAAACAGGTTACTTCCTGGTTAAAACCAGGAAGCAATGTCGACCAGGTGGGTGGGAGGAGCCTCGCACTGCCACCGCTACCGGTTCTCTAACCACCCGCAGCCGCTGCTACCAATTCTCCCGAACCGGTGCGAACCGGTAGCATTTCACCAGTGGTAGGTTGCCCCCGGTTCGGACCGGTTCGTTAGAACCGGTAATAAAACCAGAGGGAGGCTCTGCCCACTGATCTGGATGTCATCATAGGGGATCTGCGCCTTTGCACGGGCGCGATGCGAACCAGTAGTAAAGGTAAGTAGAACCCCCCCTCCATTTCACCCCTGGAGAGATCCAACCTAGAACTGAGGAGAAAATTCCTAACAGTGAGAATGGACTAGAAGACCTCTAAGGGCCCTTTCCAACTTTGCACGTAGGACAACCCCCCCCCCCCTCGACTGTCTTACCACATTTCGTAACCCTGCGGTGAAAGGGACCCATGTTCCAGGGGTGAATGATACCCAGGCAGCGATCGCTACCGGATCGCTGAACCACAGGGAAAAATCTCTACCGGATCGGGTGATCCGGTCCGATCCGGGAGCATTTCACCCCCTGCCATATTCCTTTCTGATGTTCTCCTTACGCCTGCAGGCGAGGCTGTGCAAAGTCTGTGAAACTCAGGTGGAGCGTTGTTCGCACTGCGAAGTCCGCCACTTTCACTTTTTTGACCACGCTGGAGGAGATGTCTGCTCACAGGAGTTTGGGGGCCCAGCTCAATCCCCAAGGAAGATCTTCTCCCACTGCATCATGTGCGTTCTGCATTGCTGGCTTGGGGGTGACTCTCAGGAAGGCGAGGAAGCTGTAAGTAAGCCTCTCCCTTCCCGCCGACTGACGCCAAGGCTTCCTGTGGAAGAGAAGCTCCAGATGAGAGGGTGGAGGAAGAGCAAGGTAGACAGTCCCTGAGCGTTGCAGGTTTGGCCCCGGGTGCAAGGACCGGTCTTATTATCTCCTGGCCAAGACTAATGCCTCTCATTTCCATCCTGCCCTGACACTTGAGAAGACAATTTCAGTCTGGCAGGATCAGTCAGTTTCAGAGCCAGGGGGGTGTCTGCACGGTGTGTAAGCAGACAAGATGGTGGGTGCAGTTTTGTGATTCAAATCCTGCCCCCTTTGAAGACTGACTTAGAACAGGCTTGTCCAATCTTGGCCACTTAAGGCCTGTGGACTTCAACTCCCAGAATCCCCCCCCCCAGCCAGTTAACCCCTTTAACCTGGGTTAAACAGGAATGTCCAATCGTCGTCATTTTAGGTTTTGTGGACTTCAACTCCTAGAATCCCCCAGCCAGTTAACCCCTTTAACTGGGATTAAAACTGGGGTATCCAACCATAGTCACTTTAAGTTTTGTGAACTTTAACTCCCAGAATCCCCCCAGCCAGTTAACCCCTTTAACCTGGGTTAAACAGGAGTGTCCAATAAACTGAAGCCAGCATTGGAGTGGTTACTTTCCTTTCGAATGGCGTAGACGCAAAGGGTTTTCCAGATTTTCGGATTGCTTTCAACCAGTGGTGAAATCCAAATTGTTTTACTACCGGTTCTGTGGGCGTGGCTTGGTGGGCGTGGCTTGGTGGGCGTGCCAGGGGAAGGATACTGCAAAATCCCCACTCCCTCCCCACTCCAGGGGGAAGGATACTGCAAAATCTCCATTCCCATCCCACTCTGGGGCCAGCCAGAGGTGGCATTTTCCGAACTACCGTATTTTTCGGAGTATAAGACGCACTTTAGTTTTTGGGGAGGGAAATAAGAAAAAAGCTGATTGGCAGGTGGATCCGCCTCCCGGAATACCCCCAATCAGCTGTTCTCAGAGGTGAATTTTAGCAACAGGTTCCTTGGCTGTGAGCTCTGTCAGTTGCTCTTTTTTTTTTTTTTGCTTTTTTTTTCTGCCTTTGAAAGCCTCTGAAACAGAGCTTCCAAAAAAAAGCCTCTGAAGCTCTGTTTGGGGGCTTTTTTCAGCCTCTGAAATCTCCGTTTGAGAAGCTGGGCGGGGCTACATTCGGAGTATAAGATTTTCACCCTCTTTTTTGGGTGAAAAAGGTGCATCTTATACTCTGAAAAATACGGTACTCAAAATTTCCACTACCGGTTCTCCGAACTGCTCAAAATTTCCGCTACCGGTTCTCCAGAAGCTGTCAGAACCTGTTGGATTTCACCCCTGCTTTCAACCCTTCAACCCAACTACCAAGAGCCTTGGTAGCACAGTGGTCTAAGGCACCCTGTTATTAAGCTGGTTATTAAGACCAGCTGCCTGCAATTACTGCAGGTTCGAATCTCGCCAAGGCTCAAGGTTGACTCAGCCTTCCATCCTTTCTAAGGTAGGTCAATTGAGGACCCAGATTGTGGGGGCAATAAGCTGACTTTGTATAAATATACAAAAGGATGAAGGCTATTGCTTAGCGCACTGTAAGCCGCCCTGAGTCTCCGGAGAAGGGCGGCATATAAATCAAATTAAAAAAAAAAAAAACCCCATTAAATCTCCATGCCTTTATTCTCTTTTTCTTCTCCTTGTTTCTCCCTCCTGCTGGCTTCCCACCCTCCTTTTTTTTCCTGGAGTAAATATAGGTTACATTTTTTAAAAAAAATTTGATTTATATGCCGCCCTTCTCCGGAGACTCAGGGCGGCTTACAATGCGTTAAGCAATAGCCTTCATTCTTTTGTATATTTTATACAAAGTCAGCTTATTGCCCCCACAAACTGGGTCCTCATTTCACCTACCTTAGAAAGGATGGAAGGCTGAGTCAACCTTGAGCCTTGGAGAGATTCGAACCAGCAGAAATTGCAGGCAGCTGTGTTAATAACAGGGTGCATTAATCCACTGTACCATCAAGGCTCTGTTTTAAAACCTCTGTTTCTTCCATCGACCATTCATGGATGCAGCTCCCTTCACCCCAGGCCCTTCGCCCTAGTGACTTGGGAAGAAGCTTTGCTTCTTACGTCTTGCGTTAAAGATTCTTTCGGCTCCCTCCCGCTGGGTCTAGAGAAGAAACCCACGTGCGGTCCGTGACTGCTTGTCACTTCCCACCCACCCAGCCAGCCAGAAATATTCCACTGGGGCTTGATTTAATCAGCTCTGCTGCTTCATCACAGCCCACTCGCTTGCCACAGCGCCCGAGCACATCGTGACGCTCCAGATGTTTCCGTGAGTCTCCTTGTGGGCTCTTCTCCAACGCAGCTCCTAAACTTAGTTGTGGTACATTGACTCACTGCTCAGGCACGCACACACACCTGCACACAAGAGGGGTTCCGGGGGTGCATTTGTGGCTTCACACTTTGCATTTTCGATCTCGCACGCAACGTTTTGGGTGCCGGCACCATAATGCAAATGGACATTAATTACATTTCCCCACCCCCACCCCCTACTGATGAGGGATTTTCCCCTTTTGATGATTCTGCTTCTCGGCTGTGAAATACAGTCCACTCTGCAGGAACTGAGGCAGGCAATGCACCTCCTGAATGGAGAGAAAGGACAGAGGTCAAGGTACTATTTGCCTCCCCAGATGTGCTACAGGTAGCCTTTGAGTTATAGTGGTTTGCTTAGTGACCAAAGTTACAACAGCACTGGAGAAAGTGACATGACCATTTCCCATGCTTATGACCATTGCAGCATCCCCAGGGTCGCGTGATTTACAGAAGGAAGGAAGGAAGGAAGGAAGGAAGGAAGGAGGAAGGAAGGGAGGGAGGAAGGAAAAAAGAAAAAGGAAGGAAGGAGGGAAGAAAAAGGAAGGAAGGAGGAAGAAGAAAGGAAGGAAGGAAGAAAAAGGAAAGGAAGGAAGGAAAAAAGAAAGGAAGAAGGAAGGAAGGAAGGAAGGAAGGAAGGAAGGAAGGAAACGGAAGGAAGGAAGGGAAGGAAGGAAGGAAAAAAGAAAAGGAAGGAAGGAAGGAAGAAACAAGGAAGGAAGGAAGGAAACACAAGACAAAGGAAGGAAGGAAGGAAGGAAGGAAGGAAGAAAAGGAAGGAAGGAAGGAAGGAAGGAAGGAAGGAAGGAAGGAAGGAAAAAAGAAACAAGGAAGGAAGGAAGGAAGAAAAAGGAAGGAAGGCAGGAAAAAAGAAAAAGGAAGGAAGGAAGGAAGAAAAAGGAAGGAAGGAGGAAGAAGAAAGGAAGGAAGGAAGAAAAAGGAAGGAAGGAAGGAAAAAAAGAAAAAGGAAGGAAGGAGGGAAGAAAAAGGAAGGAAGGAGGAAGAAGAAAGGAAGGAAGGAAGAAAAAGAAAAGGAAGGAAGGAAAAAAGAAAGGAAGGAAGGAAGGAAGGAAGGAAGGAAGGAAGAAAAAGGAAGGAAGGAAGGAAGGAAGAAAAAGGAAGGAAGGAAGGAAAAAAGAAAAAGGAAGGAAGGAAGGAAGAAAAAGGAAGGAAGGAAGGAAGAAAAAAGGAAGGAAGGAAGGAAGGAAAAAAGAAAAAGGAAGGAAGGAAGGAAGAAAAAGGAAGGAAGGAAGGAAAAAAGGAAAAGGAAGGAAGGAAGAAAAAGGAAGGAAGGAGGGAAGAAAAAGGAAGGAAAGGAGGAAGAAGAAGGAAGGAAGGAAGAAAAAGGAAGGAAGGAAGGAAAAAAGAAAGGAAGGAAGAAGAAGGAAGGAAGGCAGAAAAGGAAGGAAGGAAGGAAGGAAGGAAGGAAGGAAAAAGAAACAGGAAGGAAGGAAGGAAGAAAAAGGAAGGAAGGAGGGAAGAAAAAGGAAGGAAGGAGGAAGAAGAAAGGAAGGAAGGAAGAAAAAGGAAAGGAAGGAAGGAAAAAGAAAGGGAGGGAGGAAGGAAGGAAGGAAGAAAGGAAGGAAGGAAGGGAAGAAAAAGGAAAGGAAGAAAGGAAGAAAGAAAAGAACGAAAGAAAGAGAACGAATGAACAAAAGGGAAGAGAGAAAGAAAGAAAGAGGAAGGAAGAGAAGGAAGGAGGAAGGAAGGAAGGAAGAAAAAGGAAGGAAGGAAGAAGAAAAAGGAAGGAAGAAGGAAAAAAGAAAAAAGGAAGGAAGGAAGGAAGGAAGGAAGAAAAAGGAAGGAAGGAAGGAAGGAAAAAGAAAAAGGAAGGAAGGAAGGAAGAAAAAGGAAGGAAGGAAGGAAAAAGGAAAAGGAAGGAAAGGAAGGAAGAAAAAGGAAGGAAGGAGGGAAGAAAAAGGAAGGAAGGAAAGGAAGGAAGGAAGGAAGGAAGGCAAAAAAGAAGAAAGGAAGGAAGGACGAAAAAGGAAGGAAGGAAGGAAAAAGAAACAGGCAGGAAGGAAGGAAGAAAAAAGGAAGGAAGGAGGGAAGAAAAAGGAAGGAAGGAGGAAGAAGAAAGGAAGGGAAGGAAGAAAAGGAAGGAAGGAAGGAAAAGAAGGAGGGAGGAAGGAAGGACGGCAAGAAAGGAAGGAAGGAAGGAAGGAAGAAAAAGGAAAGGAAGAAAGGAAGAAAAAGAAAGAAAGAAAGAAAGAAACGAGATGAACAAAAGGGAAGAGAGAAAGAAAGAAAGAGGAAGGAAGGAATGAAGGAAGGAAGGAAGAAAAAGGAAGGAAGGAAGGAAGAAAAAGGAAGGAAGGACAAAAGAAAAAGGAAGGAAGGAAGGAAGGAAGAAAAAGGAAGGAAGGAAGGAAGGAAGGAAAAAAGAAAAAGGAAGGAAGGAAGGAAGAAAAAGGAAGGAAGGAAGGAAAAAAGGAAAAGAAAGGAAGGAAGGAAGAAAAAGGAAGGAAGGAGGGAAGAAAAAGGAAGGAAGGAGGAAGAAGAAAGGAAGGAAGGAAGAAAAAGGAAAGGAAGGAAGGAAAAAAGAAAGGAAGGAAGAAGAAAGGAAGGAAGGAAGAAAAAGGAAAGGAAGAAAGGAAGAAAAAGAAAGAAAGAAAGAAAGAAAGAAAGAAAGAAAGAAACGAATGAACAAAAGGGAAGAGAGAAAGAAAGAAAGAGGAAGGAAGGAAGGAAAGAGTTTGGAGATTTGAGATTTGGCTGGCCAAGAGAAAGAGAAAGAAAATCAGAAAGAGATCCATTGATTGACTGATCGATCAATTGATTGATTTGGGATATCTCTATGGCACAGCCACACATACTGTACACACACACACACCACTTCCAACAAAGCAACTTCGGCCGGGATACAAAGCTCATGACTGTCGTCGGAAAAGTAATGCGTCCTATGAAAAGAATGGAAGGGGAGATCATAACCAGGTTGTAGCAGTCGGGAATTCTGCTCGTTCAAGACCCAGAAGAAGGCTCCACTGTCCCTTTTCAAGGCCTGCAGAGCTCAGGATGAATTCTGTATTGGTGGGGAGGTTGTTCCAAAGATGATGGATGGAGATGTTTAGATGTTTTCTTTTCATCCCTGGTCTTTCTGGAGAGCCAAGAAACCTACCGGTATCTCCTGAAGCCCCTTAACTGCCTAATTTCTGCTGTGGGAGATTTCTGGGGTAGAAATCTGCCTGCACGTTACCTCTCCCACGGCCACTTAAAGTCCTTCACTTCCTACCTACATGGGGACGGTCTTTACTCAGACCACGCTGGAGCTCTCTGCCTCCACGAAGGCCCTGAGTTGGTCACCGAGTGGTTTTGAGTCACCGCAAAGTAGGATGGAGAGGCAGCAGCTCAGAAGAAATGGGGGTAGGTGGGTGGGTGGGTGGGTGGGGGGTTTCTCTTCCTGCAGAGATCAGCGGGAGGTCGGTTGGAAAATCTGACTCCGATTCAGAACCTGTTGCTACGGGGAAGGGTAGGCAAGAGAAATAAGGCTGCCGAGCACCAGGGCTTGAGTGTTGCGTTCTCCACAGGATCAGTTGGGAGCAGGGTCAGCTGCAATTTTCATGTGGTCCTCTTGGCCCTAAGGAAGATTAGATGGCTCTGTCCCTCAACCAAGTGCCCATGTGTTTTCCTGCTCAGGACACAAGGTGCTTTGGACTTCGGTCCAGACGGACAATCCCTGGGCAGAGAAGGTGGCTTGTTGGCTTCCTGAGGATCCACACCATTTAGAGATCAGCTGAGCTTTGGGCCACCAGAACAGGAAGGGGAGAAGAGTCTTTGTTTTACATTGAAGAATCCATCCATGACCCAGCTGGTCCTCAAGACAGTGAACCAGAAGAGAAGAGAAGAGAAGAGAAGAGAAGAGAAGAGAAGAGAGAGAGAAGAGAAGAGAAGAGAAGAGAAGAGAAGAGAAGAGAAGAGAAGAGAAGAGAAGAGAAGAGAAGAGAAGAGAAGAGAAAAGAAGAGGATTTGTCAACCTAGACAAGCAACCAAGAACTAAAGAGAGAAGCAACCTAGAATTAAGGAGAAAGTTCCTAACAGTGACAACAATCATCCAGTGGCAGAACTTGCCTCCAGAAGTTGTAGATGTTCCATCACTGGAGACTTTTAAGAAAAGACTGGACAGTCATAGAAATGGTCTATGGTCTCCTGCTTGAGCAGGGGGTTGGACTAGAAGACCTCCAATGTCCCTTCCAACTCTGATGATGTTCTATGTTCTAACCACAGGTTATGGCTTGTTACATGTCAACTGGGTCATTATGGTTGATTAAACAAACCATGATTGAGTGTATGGACCCTGATGACTAGAAGCTCCATCAAGCTCCATGAAGTCAAGGGAGGCTAGCTCCTTGTTTATTTTAGGGGGTGGGGGTGGGGAGGGGAGCAAATTACAAAACGTGACGTCCCACAACGACAACCACCTGACACACTCATGTCAAGTTATAAATACATCATAATGCCATCTTTAGCCACGACATCCTTGTTTGCATCATTATGTTTGTGGTTTGCTGCAGATGCTGCTTTGTGGGTCATGAAAGAGACCGAGAGTTCTCTATAGGGCCTCATCAATAAGGATTTCAAAATGGCGACCCTAACATAATTTAACACAATAGTTGTGTGAACTGAGTAACGTGGCTTATTCAGTCAACCGAGGTTAAGCAAACCATGGCTTAGGGTGTTGCATAAACGAAGCCTCCATTATTATATTGGTAGATAACTGGGTATGCTTAGAACGACGCAGTGGCCTAGAATTGGAGCTCTCCCCTCACAATCAGGAGGCTGTGAGTTCGATCCTAGGTAGAGGCAGATATTTCTCTCTCTGGGCACACTGAGAATATATCTGCTGAATAAAACTCCACATCGCCGACAGGAAAGGCATCCGGCCAGTAAACACTCAGCTCCATTCAGTTGGCCAAGACTCCAACACGCAAGGGATTATGGGGTCTTTAAAAGAAGATGAGGATAACCCGGCATGCTTAGATTGTCAGCCAAGCATCCAAGCTGGAAATTCCTGAACAAGTGGAGCTGTGAATACAACATCGTTGCCGCCATTTTGACTTTTTTTTTACCATGCCGCCGGGCATTCCTCTTAAGCACGCTGAGGGCAAATGAATTATTTCATCCTACAGGCAATAAATAAAGGACCCTCACACTCACCCAACCAAGCAAGCATTTTGAGACACACATCCTGTCAGGGCGCTGATTAATCCCATTCTGCCTTTGGGATAATTGCACCTTGATTAAGAGGTCAATGGATCGAAACCATCCTCTGCTACCAGGTGTCAGGGCGCTGATTAATCCCATTCTGTCTTTGGGATAATCGCACCTTGATTAAGAGGAGTGGATCAAGACTTTTCCTTGCCAGCATACTTTTAAGAAAACAAACCCGAAGATATATCTTCTAAGAAAACTCATTTATTTGTTATAAAGAAAATAAAACATCTTACTATCTAAAAGAAATTAATTGTTACATTTTTGCAAAAGTTCTTATCAGCTACTTCTCAGCAGCCGGACATCTCTTGGCAAGAGAAGAAAGAAAAGTGTGAGAATGTGTAGGAATGTGGGTGGAGAGACATGCGCAGTTTAGCTTACTGGTAACAATTCTTGGCAAGCTACGGAAAGTCTGATAGTCCAGAAATGAGAGCTCAGCTGGTAAATAATAAAAAAACACAGTGACACATCCTGCCATATAAAAAGTGGTTGTTTATTGCAACAGGTGATAATAAATATAAAGTGCAGAAGACATTTTGAAATCAATGTCCTTCAAGAAAGAGGTTCTCCTAACAGCACACGCATGGTAGGAACAAGTGAGTATTGCTTTTTGGGAGAGTAAGAGAGTGGAAGGGAGAAGTTTGGGGCCCAATCCACCACTGCTCCAGACCCTCCTCTTCCCCGCCCCCGATGATTGCGCTCAAAGAGAAAAAGGGCCCCAAATTGTCCCATTTCACTTCACAGATGGGGAGGTCGACCTTCATCCCAGTTGGACAATTATGTCCACACAACACATTTCCATTGTCGATCGTTGGTTCGTCTGACCCAAAGGTGCCAGATTAGACTATCTGGATGGGAAACACTAATGTGTGTTTCACACAAGGCACTAATAACGCAGGGGTCTCCGAACGTGACCCCCTTTAAGACTTGTGGACTTCAACTCCCAGAATTCCTCAGCCAGCATGGCTGGCTAGCTGGGGAATTCTGGGAGTTGAAGTCCACGGGTCTTAAAGGGGAGGGTGACGTTTGGAGAGCCCTGCACTAATGGGATATCAGTGTGCCCCAAGCATGTTGTTGCGTGAACTCAACTAGGGTGATTTGCAAGCCAGGATTTAGGCCTTGGCATCCTTCAGCCAACTGAAGATGCTCGGAGGCCGACGCCTATCTAGCTATGGGCTTTCTAGAGAGCAAACTCATCTGTTGTTCAGGCCACTTCAATCTTCGGGGGCTCCAGTGGGATTTCTCGATGTCTTTTCATGCCAAAAATGGTCAAGAAATGCAAAGTGAGGCTCCATGGGTACAGCTGACCAAGACACTGAGATGTTTAGCAGAGAAGGGAATAAAATGTTGTCCCTCAGTTAGATGACAATGGACATTTGGACCAGGGGTCTCCAACCTTGGCATCTTGAAGACTTGTGGACTTCAACTCCCAGAATTCCTCAGCTGGCTGAGGAATTCTGGGAGTTGAAGTCCACAAGTCTTCAAGTTGCCAAGGTTGGAGACCCCTGATTTAGACATCTCTCTCTCTGTTTGCTGGTTTTCTTGCAGATGTTTCACTACCAAACTAGGCAACATCCTCAGTGCTAGAGGAGAATGGGTTTTGGTCTTCACACCCCACTCCCTTTTAGCCCTGATGACGATACCTACTTTGGCAATGAAACGTTTTCAAGAAAACGGCTGTGCCCACGGAGCAGAATTCAACCCTGAGCTACAAATATTGGTACCTCCACCTTAGGGGGCTTCTAAGCTGCTCCTCCAAAGTACAAGTCAACTTTTTCCAGCTTTAGCACAAATGAACTTTCGGGCATTGAAGTCATGGCAAAAAAGAACATATCAATGTCACTTTGGACATTTACATGTTCATATTACTGTACTCAATGTAATGGTCACCCAAGGCAACTGATGACCAACAGCATAGCAAGGTCTCAGCTGTCCATCAACCTGAACCTGCTCCCACTATCCAATCCATAAGACCATTAGCAATCTGGACCTCTTTTTTTTAATAAAAAAAAACTGTCATTTTAATACACATTATGACTTTTTAATAATAAAAAAAAATGCACCGATTTCCGTCTATAACTTGACGTCCTCCGAGACACCCAAGGATTTAGTCACCTGGGCTAGAAAGAAATGGCCCCGTGTCCAATTTTGGAGGACGCAAAGGGAGGGACAGGTAGTCCTTGACTTACGACGGTTCATTTAGTGACGGTTCGGAGTTAGAACAGCGCTGGGAAAAAGTGACTTGCAAGTCTGGCCGTTTTTCACACTTAGGACCTTACCTTGCAGAATCCCCAGTTCGGAGGCTTGAAAACTGACTCGCATTTATGATGGTGGCTGTGTCCCTGGGGAGTTGGGGGGTTGGGGTGTCACGTGATTTTCTTTGGGGGACCTTCTGAGCAGCAAAGTCAATGTTGAAACCCGAATTCGCTTCATGACCCGGTTGCTAGCTTAACAACTGCCGTGATTCGTTTAACAAATGCGGCGAGAAAAGTCGTAAAATGGGGTGGGGTGGGGAAAACTCACTCAACCCATGTCTCTCACTTGGCGCCCTCAACGCCGGGCTCAATGGTGGTCGTACGTCGAGGATCACCTGTTACTCTGGTTGATTTATGCAATGCATCCAAAACTAGCAGTCAGTGGGATTCGCGCGGACAACAGACAAATAAATAACATTTGGCTCTCTTCGGATGGGGGACGGTTCGCCCGAGGGGAGCCGAGCAGTTCCTTGCTAATGGGGCTGAACCTCTTGTCTCACATTTATTTCTCTTCGTTTCCAGCTTATTCTCTTTTTTCCTTTCATAGTCATGCAATAAAAGCCAATTTCACACAGCGGAGGAGAAGTCCGAGCGGGGTGGAGGAGTGGGTGGGGGAAGGGCATGGCTCCCCCCTTCTTTCCCTATCTGGGATGTAAACAGAAATGCCCCCACCCACTCCCAAATCTGTCGTCTCTAAAGAGCCCCTCTTGGCCTCCTCCTCCTTCTCCGCAGAGCGACGAGAAACGGCGGGCTAATGGCACAGCACCTCGGTCTCGAACTGCAGGAGCTGTCCCATGAAGCCGAAATTGGGCGAGATGACCCCACGGCGCTGTTTGACGAAATCAAAGGCTTCCTCCAGCCGCACCCGGCGGCTCTGGATCAGGTAGGCGAGGCAGATGGTGGCGGAGCGAGAGATGCCCGCTTGGCAGTGTACCAGTACGTGCCCACCGCTGGCCTTCACGGAGTCTGCAGAGAGAGAGAGAGAAGAGGAGAGGAGAAGATCAGAGGTGGGGAGGAAGACCTTAGGAAAACCACCATGCCTAAAAAAAAAGACCCTTTGACTGTCCTGGGGTGGCACAGAATGGGGGTCATGAGGTCTCACGGTCCCACCTGGCAAGGTGTAACACTTGGAAGGATGGCTGAAGCAACCTTCTTGCTCCAATTTGCTCCAAATTGAAGAGATCGGACAGGTCAAACCAAGGGGAGAACTTTCAGTGTTTGGTGTCCATTCATCAGTTGAAGACAGAACGTTATTTGTTTGTCTGAAATGGTACCTGCTTGAACAGGTACCTTGCTGCCCTGAGTCTTCGGAGAGGGGCGGCATATAAATTGAATTAATTAAATTAAATTAATTTAATTAATTGGTTGGACTAGAAGACCTCTCCCAGGTTCCTCCCAACTCTGTTAATCTGCTAATTTCCCACTTGGACTTGAGTCTCCAACTTGAGCAATTTTAAGACTTGTGGACTTCAACTCCTAGAGTTCCTCAGCCATCAAAGCTGGCCGGGGCTTAAACCTGGGTTTAAAGTTGGTTTAAAGACCATTGGTCTAGGAAACAGCTTCTCATGTTAAACATTGCTCGGGTAGGATCTTTCTCAGATTACCAGCTGCTCCGTAAAATTCACAAGAAAGACACAGGACCTCTTGTCTTTCCAACTGCCCTTAGGAAAAACTGGATCTAGAACTGTAACTGATTCCAGAACATTAGCTTGCAAACTCTATATTTAGCTATTGCTGTTCTCTTAAAGACCCATCCTCCATAAACAGATCCAAAGCTCTAGCCTCATCTTTAAAGCAAGCCTCTTAATTATGTAACGAGTTGGATATGAGTCACGATTCTATCATATTCCCATGTATGGCCATATAACAGAACGTTAAAGAGACCTCAAGGTGGCTTAATTTAGTTCTCTGCAGATATTCTTAAAACAATGACCGGCAACCTAGAGATGCCCCCTCCTCCCACTAGCACCCACTTTCAAGATCACATCATCAACATTTTGTGGCAGAAATGGCCAAATGCCAGCACTATGATTTTCATCAGTTATTGATGATTTAGAGTGGTTTAATGGTGTAAATAGAAATGGTTTGTCTCTGGAAAAGTTTTTATGACTAGAAATTAGGATAGGATAGGATAGGATAGGGTAGGGTAGGGTAGGGTAGGGTAGGGTAGGGTAGGGTAGGGTAGAGTAGAATAGAATAGAATAGAATAGAATAGAATAGAATAGAATAGAATAGAATAGAATAGAATAATAAATATAGAATGGAATGGAATGGAATGGAATGGAATGGAATGGAATGGAATGGAATGGAATAGAATAGAATAGAATAGAATAGAATAGAATAGAATAGAATAGAATAGAATAGAATAGAATAGAATAGAATAGAATAATAAATATAGAATGGAATGGAATGGAATGGAATGGAATGGAATGGAATGGAATGGAATAGAATAGAATAGAATAGAATAGAATAGAATAGAATAATAAATATAGAATGGAATGGAATGGAATGGAATGGAATGGAATGGAATGGAATGGAATAGAATAGAATAGAATAGAATAGAATAGAATAGAATAGAATAGAATAGAATAGAATAGAATAATAAATATAGAATGGAATGGAATGGAATAGAATAGAATAGAATAGAATAGAATAGAATAGAATAGAATAGAATAGAATAGAATAGAATAGAATAGAATAGCAGAGTTGGAAGGGACCTTGGAGGTCTTCTAGTCCAACCCCCTGCTTAGACAGGAAACCCTACACCACTTCAGACAAATGGTTATCCAACCATCTTCTTAAGAACTTCCAGTGTTGGAGCATTCACAATTTCTGGAGGCAAGTTGTTCCACTGATTAATTGTTCTAACTGTCAGGAAATTTCTCCTTAGTTCTAGGTTGCTTCTCTCCTTGGCTAGCATCATCCTTATCCCTTCCACCCAACAGATCAAACCAGGCCAACTACAGTAATTCAGCCTTGTTTCTTCCAATGACTTCATCGTGTCAACCAAAGGAGACCCTCCCCCATCCTTCCGAAGGCCAAGAGGCCGAATGACAGCCTTCCAGTTTACCCTAGAAACCATGGATTTCTCCAAATGATGGCACTCACCGATGAAATCTATGGCTTCCTGGAACCATATGCTGATATCGGCCATGTGATTGTCTTCTACCGGAATGCTCTTGTACAGGAAGTGTCCTTCAAAGTAGTTGGGACAACTGGAAGAGACGTTAAGGACCGCTGTGATTCCCAGTGACTCCAGCACCTCTCGGTTGGAAGAATGGTAACAGCTACCCAAGTAAAGGAAGGGTAGGATCTCCACCGGTCCATCCTGAAAAGAGAAGAACCAAGAAGACAATGTTCAACTTTGGGGGTCCATCAATTAGACAGAACAGCATAGCTTTATGGATGTCCACTAAGTCTTGCATCCAGTTAACAGAATAACAGCATTGGAAGGGACCTTGGAGGTCTTCTAGTCCAACCCTCTGCTTGAGGTTCCTTGAAGACCTCCAGTGTTGGAGCACCCATAACTTCTAAAGCAGAGGTCTTCAAACTTGGCAGCTTTAAGACATGTGGACTTCAACTCCCAGGATTCTCCAGCCAGCTGGAGAATCCTGGGAGTTGAAGTCCACAAGTCTTAAAGCTGCCAAGTTTGAAGACCTCTGTTCTAAAGGCAAGCCCTTCCACTGATTGACAATTCTCACTGTCAGGAAATTTCTCCTTAATTCTAGGAAATTCTTATTCCTCCTTTTATTCCCTCCTATGGCTAATGTTGAAGCAAAACTTAAATGCAAGTGAGGTTGTTCTATAGATATCTGGGTCTTACTTCCAAATAGAAAGGCAGAGGATTAATAGAAATGAAGCCCACTGTTGAATGTGGCGTGAATGTAATGTGGCGTGAAAAACTCTGAGCATATAAACTGTTGCAAATTACAGTCAGTTTTCCATCATTGGCCACTCAGCAGAATGAGAAGAAACTTCCAAATGTCAGGAGGAGAAAGAAGCATCTCTGTTGAAGACTTCTGCGTTAAATTGCATTAATTCATTAACAGGAGATGTAATTATAGAATGGATGACAGCTGAGAATTAAAGGGACTTTAGGACTATTTTGGCTCTGGTATAACCTGCAATTAAGCCATCAAGGAGGAAACATGAAGAGACAAATCTTCATACCCCCCCTTCGTTATCTCCAAGACATTCCTGCCCGGAGATGGTTGCAATAGGCCATTAAAACATAATTAATTGATTTAGAAAATGATTATGAGATGTGACAGCTAAAATCCAAACTCGGCTCCGAGCCTTAAGGAAAGGCTGGATGAATAAAGGGAAATGCAGCTCTTCTCCCATGTCAGTTGGGTATTCCATGACGCGTGCAATCATTTCACCAAAGGATTACTCACTCAACAAAGTCTAGACAGTTTAATTAAAGCAGGCCAGAAGATTAATTAAAAAAAAAAACATATATATTTGGCTTGGGGAATTACAGGTGTGTCAGTAGGTCTTATCCATTTTGCTCTACACTTTTCCCTGGTCCAGGAACTTACCTGGTCATACAAGGGTGTCACCACTTCTGTGCCATTGTCTTCAGGGCTTCTCAAGGCCGGGGAAGGCGCCAAGGTAGGCGGTGCCACAGCACACAATTCTGGGAAGTTGGCTTGGAAGTGTTCAAAACCACCTAGATGAGAGAGATTGGAAGGAAGTGGGCTGTTGAGTTGGGAGACGGCAGATAATAGCTACCTTTCCAAACTATTTCCGTCTGGACGGGGAAACCTGGTTAAGCAGCAAGCAGGACATCCTTTGCCCACGCCTAAAAAGCAGTGTTTCCCAACCCTGGCAGTTTTCTGAAGAGGTGGACCTCAACTCCCAGAATTCCCAAGTCGTCTGGGGAATTCTCCAGCCCGCTGGGGAATTTTGGGAATTGGGAATCCACCCCTCGGAAAAGCTGCTAAGGCTGAGAAAGGCCACTTAAAAACATCTGCTGGAAGAAGCCTTTATCCTTAATTTTATTTTAATATTTCTATTCTGCCTTTATTTATTTTTTTACAAATAACTCAAGCCAGAGAATATATCCAACACATACCTTCCTCCTCCTATTTTCCCCACAAGAACAACTATGTTGTGAGTTGGGCTGAGAGAGAGAGAGAGGGATCAGTCCAAAGTCAAGTCCAAAGAGCCTTGGTAGTACAGTGGTCTAAGGCACCCTGTTATTAAGCTGGTTATTAAGACCAGCTGCCTGCAATTACTGCAGGTTCAAATCTCGCCAAGGCTCAAGGTTGACTCAGCCTTCCATCCTTTCTAAGGTAGGTAAATTGAGGACCCAGTTTGTGGGGGCAATAAGCTGACTTTGTATAAATATACAAAAGGATGAAGGCTATTGCTTAGCGCATTGTAAGCTGCCTTGAGTCCAAGATTGCTAACATGGGCTGTTTTTCATTTGGCCTAAGCATTGAGGCATGACCGAGGGAGGACCAAGTGAGGAAGCAAGAGCCAAAATCTCGCAGGCAGATCCAGACACAAAGGATGTCATTGACACCTATGCTTGACTGTGGAAAGAAATAATTGCAGATGTGCCAAACTATAGATTTTGGGGCCAACAAACCCGGTGCCCATCCAGTTTAATTCCTACTACAAGATTCCCAGCTGGAATCTCCTTGGAAGTCGGAATGAAACCTGGCCCTGATGTTCCACTTTGCCCGAGATTGGGCATTCATGCCTTTTTAATGAGATGCCACACAATCCAAAAATGCATTTATGATGGGCAGGTCATGAACAGTTGCCCATCACCCCAAAGGAAGAGGTCGCAAGTTGGGGTGATGGAGTATCCATCATACCATGAGAATGGTTGGCACCTTGACTTTTTTGACCATGCTCCTGGGATCATCCTGATAATATTACGCTTTAATTCTGTAAAGATTTTCTCTTACAGAAGAGAGGCCAAGACTTCTATCACCAATCCTCAGCAGATGCTCCCCGTTCTGTCTTTCCTTGAAGGCATCTTTGAGTTCACAGAACCTGCCCTACTAGCCTAAAATAGACAGTTGGGTATTTCGAGGGTCAGATGGTGAGGAACCAACCATCCTCCAGCACCATACTGTGCCCAGGAAGTGGAACGGTGTCTAGGCATGACATGAACCCCTGGTACAATGTATGGGTTGACCCTGGTTTAGGATGTAATGTGTGAATCCAGATTGTGTAAAGCAAAGATAGCTTGCTTGCTTGCTTGCTTCCTTATTGATTGATTGATTGATTGATTGATTGATTGATTGACTGACTGACTTACTTACTAACTTATTAACTTATTTATTTACTAACTTACTTATTTATTTATTTACTAACTTATTTATTTATTTACTTACTAACTTATTTATTTACTTACTAACTTACTAACTTACTTACTAACTTACTAACTTACTTACTTACTTATTTATTTATTTATTTATTTATTTATTTTTTATTTATTTTGCTGCCCGTTCACACATGGTGACCCAAAGCGGTTTACAGAATATAAAACCTCATGTAAACCTCATTAAAAAAACTCATATAAAACGGTAAAACTAATAAAAGAAGAGCCATCTAATAAATTCATATAATAAAAATCACCCCCGTAAGTTGTGTTGTGTTGTGTTGTGTGTGTGTGTGTGTGTGTGTAGGAACTCCAGGCCGGCTTCTTCCCTTGCCAGCCGGGTGCAGACCCCCATCTCTATGTCTTCCCTCTGCCCCCAGCCCTAGGCGTTGTGTGTGTGTGTGTGTGTGTGTGTGTTGTGTGTGTGTTGTGTTGTGTTGTGTGTGTGTGTGTGTGTAGGAACTCCAGGCCGGCTTTTTACCTTGCCAGTCGGGTGCGGACCCCATCGCTTCTCCCTGCCTCTACTCCCAGCCCTAGGCATTGTGTGTGTGTTGTGTTGTATGTGTGTTGTGTTGTGTTGTGTTGTGTATGTGTGTAGGAACTCCAGGCCGGCTTCTTCCCTTGCCAGCCGGGTGCAGACCCCCATCTCTATGTCTTCCCTCTGCCCCCAGCCCTAGGCGTTGTGTGTGTGTGTGTGTGTGTGTGTGTGTGTTGTGTGTGTGTTGTGTTGTGTTGTGTGTGTGTGTGTGTGTAGGAACTCCAGGCCGGCTTTTTACCTTGCCAGTCGGGTGCGGACCCCATCGCTTCTCCCTGCCTCTACTCCCAGCCCTAGGCATTGTGTGTGTGTTGTGTTGTATGTGTGTTGTGTTGTGTTGTGTTGTGTATGTGTGTAGGAACTCCAGGCCGGCTTCTTACCTTGCCAGCCGGGTGCAGACCCCCATCTCTATGTCTTCCCTCTGCCCCCAGCCCTAGGCGTTGTGTGTGTGTGTGGGGGGGGGGGGGGGGCTTCTTAACTTGCCAGCTGGGTGCGGACCCCGTCCTTTCGCCCTGCCTCTTCCCCCAGCCCTTGTGTGTGCGCCCGCGCGCCTCTGTGTGTGTCTCTGTGTGTGTTTGTGTGTTGCGTTTCTTACCTGCCAGCAGGTAGATGTGCGACGTGCCGGCTCGCTCCTCCCGCAGCAGCGCGTTGAGCAGCAGCCTGGCCAGGCTGTCCGGTCGCAGAGCCGAGACGGAGCCGCCGGTTTCGTCCAGGACCACCAGGTGAGCCAGCTCGCCTTTCCGAAGCCGAGCCAGGAGAGCCCGATCCGGCACCAGCCACTCCAAGCTGACCCCGCTCCGGCCCCGCGATCTCCGCCGCAGCAGCCCGTTCCAATGCACCGGCCGGGCGTCCAGCAGGTGAGCCTGGCAGTAAGCTAGGAACGGCCGGCAGTCCAGCACCAACGTGCGGCCGCTTTCCTGCGGGTCCCGCAGCAACCGAGCCAAGCCGGAGCTGTCCAGCGGCACCACCACCTCGATCACCATCCTGGCCGGTGGGAAGCAACCCTTGGGGGGGCTTACAACGGCTCGGAATGCCCGATTCCCACGACGATTCCCCCAACACGCGAGCCCAGGGATCGCTCTTCCTCAGTTCTGCTTCGCTGCCGGCCGGGAGGGAGCTTAAATCTGCTTACAAGCCCCGCCTGGGCTGCCCATATATGGAAGTGTGCGTCACCAGGAACTCCCTACCTGGGCCACGCCCCTCCCTCCCTCCCTCCCTCCTCCTGTGGGGCTGGGAGGGGGCTGGCCAGGAGCCTCCGAATGTCCTCCCTGAGCAGAAACTCACACGTGCACTGCACGTATCTTCCACACCCGATGCCAGGGATAGAAGTGATGGAGTGGCATGATGGAAACAACCCAAGTATGTGGGTAGCCTCCCTCCAAAAACGGCTCACTGGGTGGGTGGGTGTGGGGAAGAAGGCCCAGCAGAAGGGCTAACCCTACCACCACCACCACCCCGAGAATGAAATATTTGGGGGAAATATTAAAAGAGGCAGAATAGTAGATTTCCCCGAAGGAGAAATGGAGAGAAAAATCTCAACCCAGGCAGAAAGCAGCCTCCTCGACAACCTCCAGCAGATGCCTGAAGAGATGGAGATTTTGGTGCCCATTAAGAAATCCAGGCTGGGGAATTGTGGGAGTTGGGGGTCCACAGGTCTTGGAGTTCCCAAGTTTGACAAAAGAAAGGAAAGAAAGAAAGAAAGAAAGAGAAAGAGAAAGAAAGAAAGAAAGAAAGAAAGAAAGAAAGTTAAAGAAAAAGAAAGGAAGGAAGGAAGGAAGGAAGGAAGGAAGGAAGGAAGAAAGAAAGAAAGAAAGAAAGAAAGAAAGAAAGAAAGAAAGAAAGAAAGAAAGAAAGAAAGAGAAAGAAATCCAGGCCAGCCACAAACAAAACACCTTCAGGTCCAGTTAATGGGATTAAGAATGTACATCCCACTCCCACCCACCCAAATTCTAAGAACAGGACATGACTTTTAGGACCAAATAAGATTAACCCACCGCAATTAGAATAGCAAAGGACACAAAGCACTACCTTGCACAACCCCCTGGGAGCATTTCACACACATTTCACACAAAAACCCAAAGAACATATCCCTCCTATCCCAACCCCATTTGGTCAGCTGTCCCAGAACTACATGCTACAGTTGCTTCTGCTCATCGATAAACAGAGTCCTTCTTTCCAATCGGCCTCCGTTTTAATTCCAGCGTCTTTTCTCCCCCCCCCACCCCCCCAGCTTGGAACCGGACTGGATTTTTCTTCTAACAGCCTGTCCTCCTGACACTTGAATCCATCCATCTGGATGTGCGAGGGGTTTGATGGAGATGCACCTGGAAAGGGAATAAGGGGGCGGGGGAGCTCATGTTTTCAGAGAGGGGGGCCTTTGAAGGAAGAACTACAAACACGTCTAAATTGGTTTTCCCACAGGTTGTTAATAAAAAAAATCTTAGGTGAAACTGAGATTGTAGTAAGATTCTTGATCAAGAGTATTGGCCTGTGGCATACCCAGCATTTTCCAAAAACCAGTTTTCCCTTGATTGAGGGGGGCACGGGGTAATTTATACTTGGGCATTTGGGTTAGGAATTGGCTGGATCCAATTCCCAGTGGACAAGCGAGATGCTCTTTCACAGTGATTTTTCCAAATGATCTTAGCATCAGTTGCAATCTGGAAAACCCCCATTCCTATACAGTCCTTATCTGAGCTCTCTTTCAAACCCAAATTATTCTAAAACAGACCCAGTTTAAGGACCATCCGAGGGCTAAATTCCCTTATAACAAAGATTTGTGGTTTCAAATTGGAGCTAAATTCTGTTTCTTCCTTCTCATCCCGGGCTCCAGTTCCTTGCCCCAAGAAGCCCCCTCCCCATCCCATCCAGGATAATGAGCATTAAGTGGAGAAAGCAAGAAGGTGGGCTACTATTAACCTTGGCTAGATTTGTGGGGAGTTGTGCGAATCCTGCCTGAATTATTCTGCTCCCCTGGATTTTGTAAATCCAGGTTAATTCAGTACCCAGGTGAAACAGGTGAACAGAGCCCAGGTTTTTTTGGCCTTTGCTGCATTACAGGAGAGTAAATTTTACACAGGTGTTAAAACACAGGCTCGGTAATCAAGGGTAATCTGCACCAGAAATATAAAAATTTCACACTCAGAATGACAGAGCATATTTCTTCCATGCATTCCAAGCTCCTTATTTTTGTGGCTCTTATTACATGTAAGTTCTTGGCGGTCCCAATTTATGTGATGGATGTGATGTGTGTGAGAGAGAATCAGTTTTCTCATTTTTCACATTAACAACCGTTGAGAAAGAAATCAGGGGAGGAAGGAAGGAAGGAACGTAGGATTTTAAAAACAGGAAAAAGAAAGGAAAGAAAGAAGAGGGAGGAAGGGAGGAAGGATTTTAAAAACAAAAGAAAGGGAAAAGATAGAAGAGAGAGGGAGGAAGGAAGGAAGGCAGGCAGGCAGGAAGGATTTTAAAAACAAAGGAAAGGAAATAAAGACAGAAGAGGAAGGGAAGGAAGGAAGAAACGAACGAAGGAAAGATTTTAAAAACAAAGGAAAGAAGGAAAGAAAGATAGAACAGGAAGGGAAGGGAAGGGAAGGGAAGGGAAGGGAAGGAAAGAAGGAAGGAAGGAAGGAAGGAAGGAAGGAAGGAAGGAAGGAAGGAAGGAAGGAAGGAAAAGAAATTTAAGATTTTCTTGGTTCTCCTCCCTTTGGCCACATTGTCCAGCCTGTTGTTTATACTGAATTTTGTACTGTACTGAGCCCACTTGACTGATTTATTTTGCGGTAGGCAGTAATCAAAGAATATTTGAAATAAATAAAATGAACGTCAAGCTGATTTGGAGAAAGGAATGAGAGAGCCATTAAGGGAGGAAAGAGGGAGTTTTTAAACATTCATTTAATTTGTACGCCTGCTGCCTCACTATCTTAACAAGATGTTAAGGAGGGACTTACAAAAATAAATAAATAAATAAATAAAAAACCTTGGTCCCGAGAAAGAGGGAGAGGTGTGAAAGAAACTCAAAAAATCCCTGCCTTGATGTTCTTCAGTATAAGATGCGAAAGGAAGAAACCAGGATAATAAAATCTCAAGGTTCTCTTATTCTACCTTACCCCAAAGGAGACCATTGCTGGAAGAGCATTTCGTAGCTTGGATTACCTCACAGGGTTGACATTGTGTCAGCATTTTCTAAATTTAAGGCATTGTGGTTTTTTTTCCTCACATGGGCCATCGGCCTGCTGTTTTGGGACATGTCCAAAAGTTGTGGTGGAGACTGGGCAGCCATTTTGTCTGGAATGGGGTAGGGTCTCCTGCCTGAGTAGGGGGTTGGACTAGAAGACCTCTAAGCTCCCTTCCAACCTATTCCATATTCTGTGGACGGGGCCTTTACGCAGAAAAGAGAAGCTGGTACGTGGGTTCAGCCTGGCTTGGCACCAGCAGGTGGCACTACAGGCACTGAGCCATCCAAAGGCCCAGCAAGGGATCAGCTTAATGCAAGATGAAATTCCATTGAGAGCATCCAAGATTATTTCATATTTGCAAAGATATACTGTATGTAGATGAGGCTTCCTCGACAGATTCTGGAGAGTTTACAGGTCTTTTTTAAAAAATACGATAAGACCTTTCAACAAAATGGTGATTTATTGCACTCAACGTTGTACGCCATGGGTCCTCCATCTCAACGTTCCTACAGAAGGTCAACTTTCAGAATGAAAGTGCCTTCAGGATGAATAAAATGGGGAAAGGGATGACAATTTTGGGGGTCACCCTCTTCCATGATGCTACTGAAAGTTGACCTTCTAGGTTCCTGTTCTCCTATCTCCTGGAGGGTGGACATTGGCGGGTTCTGGTGACCTCAAATGATCTTCTTGAAGACACAACTCATGTAGGATTTTATAGGGGAGCATCAGCCCCTTAAATTGGGGCCCCCAAATTCAGCTTCCACAAGGTAGAGGGGATTCTACCAGCTTCAAGAGTCACCTTCAAGGGTCGTCTTACGTAGAACAAATGGCAGTTGTCCACCCGGGAGCTGACAAGAATGTGAGTCACGTTATGAGTTTCTATTATGTGTTGAAACAAAGAGCCTATTTGGATGGATGAGGAAAACTCTGCATCACTACACATGGCACCTACTCCTGGTCTCCTTACTCCCAGTGGGGCTGGGTTAACACAAACCACTTCATGTCAGGCGCAAAGGATCAGGACCGTACATTCAGTTGCTGTTCAAAAGATTTGAATAAATATACAAGAAGCAGCCTTCTGAAAAGTAACGGTGATGGGGAAATCAGACTCACTAAACAACCATGATCATCTCAGGGGCTGCCCCAAAGAAGAGGGGGTCAAGCTATTCTCCAAAGCACCTGAGGGCAGGACAAGAAGCAACGGATGGAAACTCATCAAGGAGAGAAGCAACCTGGAATTAAGGAGAAAATTTCCTGACAGTGAGAACAATTAACCAGTGGAACAACTTGCCACTAGAACTTGTGAATGCTCCAACACTGGAAGTTTCTAAGAAGATGTTCATTTGCCTGAAGTGGTATAGGGTTTCCTGTTTAGGCAGGGGGTTGGACTAGATGACCTCCAAGTCCCTTCCAACTCTATTAATCTGTTAATCTTAGATTTCCCAGTAAAATACCAGCTGGAACTTCTATTCCCACCATATCTGAGTGGAAACCAAGAAACTTTTCTTCTTGGTCTCTTCTTGCGTTGACCATACTGGAAGATGCCACATCTAGGAAGTCTGGTTCAAAGCAGTCCAATAGCCATTCAGATATTTTTACTATATTATCAGCAGATTTCTGCATGTTTTTTCCCCCCCCAAAACTTCTATGTCTAGCATTAAACCCTGGGGTTTCCTGTGCTCTAACTGGACATATTTGAGGCTCTTCTCAATTAATCAAGCAATCAAGTTATCTAATTTTAGGTTCTATTTAATTGGGCCAAACAATGTTATAATAATAATTTTAATTAGCAATTTTATGATGTTTGTGTATCTATAGTTTTCTTGACTGTACACCACCTTGAGTCCTACGGGAGAAAGGCGGTATAGAAATATAATAAATAAATAAATAAATAAATAAATCTCATTATGATTTTTTTTTTTCCTGGGTGCCAATAAAGCATTCCTAAAAGCTTGGCACCACCCCAATGCTCCCCAAAACATTGCCATGACTAAGAGTTCCTCGTCCAGCGTGATATGAGCACATTCTTTCCATTCAGGTGTATGGAAACTTTTGAGCTACCAACAAACATCTCTCGGCTCTTTTGCAAGCCCGCCAAAGCAAACCGAGCTGATATCGGCAAGCTGGAGTCAGGCTGTGCAAAGCTATGTAGCTCATGCTCAGAACAACAGAGGTGGAAGGGATCTAAGAGGTCTTCTAGTCCAACCCCTTGGTCAAGCTCAGGACTCTGCAACCTTAAACACTCAAAGAGCCATTTGGACCCGTTTCCCACAGAAAAGAAAATACCAGGAGCCACAAAACCCTTCCCGTGCCTGACTATTTCTTGAGAAACTTTTCTTTTCTTGGATTTATTCATGGTTGGCCTACTGGGGGTTGAAAAGCTCAATAAATCACGTGCTGGCAGGTGTCACACATTGGCGGTTGTGATGCATATTTTGAGTGACAGGGAGCCGCAGATTGCTGACCCCTGGTCAAGCAAGCAGGTGACCTTAAACCAGTGATGGCGAACCCTTTCGGCACTCAGTGCCGAAAAGGGAGCGTGCACACGCACATCTGGACCACAACCCAGAAGAGGAGCTGCCCAGGTCGCATGTGTGCGCCCGAAAATGAGCTTCCGGGTTCCGCTACTGAACTTCCGGTTTCAGCCAGCTACTCTTCCGGGTTAAATCATTTCAAACAAACGGCTGCCCAGTGTCTTCTTAAAAACCTCCAGTGTTGGAGCATCCATAACTTCTGGAGGCAAGTCGTGGCTGCTCAGAATACCCGTTCTATTGGCCTTGCACCGAATACATACATACATACATACATATATATATGTATGGCTGGCTGGCTGGCTGACCACAAGGTCACAGACAAGACAACAAATTGCGAAGGTTGACAGGCTAACATCACCCCCCACTGATAAGCAAGCTAGGAGGGAGGAAACAGTAGAAATCAAGCCTCCATCATCCAGCATGACCACAGAAAAAACAGCACAGCTGGTTACAAGTGGGAGACGGCTGGGAGGGCCTATTACAAGCACAAGGGCTAAACTGATTAATGGCATATAAAGGCAGAGATCTCTGTAATGGTAGTTTAATACTCTGAAGATGTCAGCAGATGAAAGCTTGGTAAAATAAAATTTTAATTCTTTTAAAATTTTTAAATCTTAAGTTCCTGAGTTCTCAGTATTTCTGCTTCCTTTTTTACTAATATACCTGGAACTCGTATTTTTAGAATGGTTTGTATATATATATATATATATATATATATATCTGTTTGTGTGTGTGTGTGTTTCCTCTAGAAATATATATATATATATATATATATATATATATATATATATATATATATATATATATATATATATATATATATATATATATGTTCTTACTTCTTCGTAGGATTTATGTGTGTTTTTCCTCTAGCCAGGTTTTTCCTACGTAACCAAGGTTTTTCTGCAGCCCTAGTTCAGTAAACCTTGGTTACATAGGAAAAACCTGGCTAGAGGAAAAACACACATAAATCCTACGAAGAAGTAAGAATATGTGTGTGTGTGTGTGTGTGTGTGTGTGTGTGTAGTTAATAGTTCGGGTTTCTTCCCGTGTAATTGTGAACATACCCCTAAAAGGGTAGAAGCGACGTTTCGACAGAATCTCATCTGCCATCATCAGGCTTATGTGAGGGGTCTTTTGCGTACGATTTTTATATACGATCACACATTGCTCCTAGAAGCACGAAGCCGAGAACACCAGCCTGAAGATGATGAATGAGACTTCGTCGAAACGTCGCCAAGACACTTCCAATTTTACACGGGCCTACATATATATATATTGATATAGATAGATAGATAGATAGATAGATAGATAGATAGATAGATAGAGATATAGCAAATGTTTCTTTTCCTCTTTCCAAATGAGGAAGGCCATTGACAGCATTTGCACCTGATACAAATTGCTAGATGAAGAACCCCCACCCCAAAAAAGCAGAAGAAGCTATCACCCCCGCTCCGAAAAACCAAACTAAACCAAACCCCCATTTTTTAAAAAAAAATGAAATGAAACGAAACCTAAGCATGATGTAATATCCTCCAACACTTCAATCTAACCTGCCTCTCCTCCTTTCTCTTGGGTTTAGTGGCAGAAAAACATGACGCCCACACTTTCAATCTACAGCCTCGGCAGGAAACGTGCCCACCGCTGGTTCAAAGCACCGACCGCTTCCTGTGGAACAACTTGTTCCGTTGGGGTTTATTTTTTTCTAGCTCTCCCCCAACTCTCACCTGGGGCCTCTTCGGTGATGGTTTCCTTTTCAAGAAAACAGAACCCAGATCCCAAAAGACGTAAGAATTTCTCCTTGCCCTCCTCCCAGATGCAAAAAAATAAATAAATAAATGTGAAGTTTCAATAAACTAACTTCATCCCCTACCCTTTAGAACAGAGGTCTTCAAACTTGGCAGCTTTAAGACTTGTGGACTTCAACTCCCAGAATTCTCCAGCCAGCTATAGCTAGGATCTAGGATCCAGGTGTAATCTCTCTCTCTCTCTTTTTTTTTTTTTATTTTAAAAAGCAAAACTTTATTCATTCTTAAAAACATTTAAAAGATACAAAAACTTGATTAAGTTAAAAGTTAACTTAATCAAGAAACAAATTTACACATACATATACAATAAACAACTTCAACTACTAACTAATTTCTATTATTATATATACATATATACAAACCTACAGTGACATATTTCATTTTCTATCTATCTGACAGTGCAGTTTTTAATTATATTAATTTCCTCTAAATTTCATCTCTACCCATTTGCCTTCCTCTGATTTATCCACTGATACCATCTATTCCATATTGTAAAATATTTTGAGTCCTCCTTATCCTGTAACTCTAAAGTTGATTTGTCCATTTCTGCGCATGTGTATATCTTTTGTATTAGCTCCTGATCGGTTGGCAATCTATTTGTTTTCCAAAGTTGTGCTACCGCTAATCTAGCCGCCCTGATTATGTGAAGTATTAAATATTTTATATCATTCCTAATGTTCTTTTTAATCCAGGTGTAATCTCAATCATAGCCAGCATAGCTGGCTGAAGAATTCTGGGAGTTGAACTCCGCAAGTCTTAACGCTGCCAAGTTTGAAGATCTCTGCTTTAGAAGGTCTAGGATCCAGGTGTAATCTCCATCCATCCATTCATCCATCCATCCATGGAGGCTTTCAAGAAGAGACTGGGCTGTCATCTGTCAGAAATGGGGTAGGGTCTCCTGCTTGGGTGAGGGGTTGGACTAGATGACTACAAGGTCCCTTCCTTCCAACTCTGTCGATCTGTTAATTGAGACGTGTTCCTGGTTTGGGTTTGGTTGTTTTCTTGGCTGCTTTGCATCTGAACCTTTGCAAAGTTTGCAATTGTTTTCGTTTTATTTCAATTCTCTTCACCGCCCCAGAGACACTCACTGAGATGAGTGGCCAAATACACCAGATGAACAAACAAACAAGCTCCTGTAATTCCCCAGCCAGTCGGCTTGAAGACATGTGGACATCAACTCCCAGATTAGGAGCGTTGACCTCCAGACGCGTTAAGGTTGCTGAAGTTGAAAAACACTGTCTCCACTGGAGCAGGAGGAGGAGCAGGAGCAGGAGGAGGAGCAGGAAGAGCAGGAGGAGGAGAAGGACACTGGTGGGTTGCCCCTGGTTCAAACCAGTTCGCAATAACCTGTAGTAAAACTGGCGGGAGGCTCCGCCCACTGTCCCGGACACCATCAGGAAGCTTCTACGCATGCACAGAAGTGCGTGGGGGGCCCTGTTGCAAACTGGTAGTAAAGGTAAGTAGAACCCACCCCTGGAGCAGGAGGAGGAGCAGGAGCAGGAGGAGCAGGCGCACCAGGAGGAGGAGCAGGAGGAGGAAGAGGAGGAGCAGAAGCAGCAGGAGGAGCAGGAGTAGGAGCAGGACAGTGGTGGGTTGCCCCTGGTTCGGACCGGTTCGCAATAACCAGTAGTAAAACCGGCAGGAGGCTCTGCCCACTGAACCAGACATCATCAGGAAGCTTCTGTGCGTGCACAGAAGTGTGTGCATGGCCCTGTTGCAAACTGGTAGTAAAGGTAAGTAGAATCCATCCCTGGAGCAGGAGGAGGAGCAGGAAGAGGAGGAGCAGGAAGAGGAGGAGGACTGTGGGGGCCTTGGTGGTCTCTGAGCTTGGTTGTTTTCTACTATCCTTCACTGTTGCACAGTCCTAGCACTGATTTTGTTACCTAGTGGGCTAATGAAACATCGGCCCAGCTCAGGGAGCGCCGAGGGCCCCTCAAATGAAGGCGTCCCAACCTTCTTTCAGGGCGGCCCGAATGGGCCCTTCCTTGTCCCTGTGGAGAAGAGCCTCCCCGGAGCTTGAATGGGTCCCTGCCCTCCTGAAGGACAACCTCCCAAGGACGACTCGTGCCGAGGGCCACGTGGGAGGTGGGCTGCTCCAGGGAGGCAGGAGGCTTAAAAAAGCCCACAAACTAATAGGCACCTGTAGCAAAGAATGGAGGCCGGCAGGCCTCTTTGTCCTTCGTTTGCCTTTTGCTTACCCATCTGCGACCTCGGATTTAGCTAGAAAGCTGTGCAAATTCCAAGTCCATGACGCTGGCAGCCCTTCCCTGGGTGGGGTGCTGCCTTCTTTGCCGGAGAGGTTCTCGCTTCACGAACGCTACTCATTCGAACGAAAGAACAACGGGAAAATGTGTAGGCATCAGGCTGAACGGGTTAAGGAAAGGACTGGGCTGCTCCTGCTCGGTCCCAGTTCCCCTTCCCCCACAAGGGATCTCTCTGGATTACTATCTGATTGGATCCATTCATGGGGGACGGCGTCTTTTTTTTAAATTTGATTTATATGCCGCCCTTCTCCGGAGACTCAGGGCGGCTTACAATGCGTTAAGCAATAGCCTTCATCCTTTTGTATATTCATACAAAGTCAGCTTATTGCCCCCACAAACTGGGTCCTCAATTTACCTACCTTAGAAAGGATGGAAGGCTGAGTCAACCTTGAGCCTGGCGAGATTCGAACCTGCAGTAATTGCAGGCAGCTGGTGTTAATAACAGGGTGCTTTAGACCACTGTACTATCAAGGCTCTTGTCCTAGCATAGGTTGGGGAAAGGCAATGGATTTGGCACAGGAAAAGATAAGGACAAGACTACAGATGAAGTCAAACCAGAAGGTTCACTGGAAGTAGTCATTACAAATTTGAAAGTTTGGCAATTATGGATCAGTCATCCCGTGGGAGCAAATCTCTCTGAGGAAGAGACCTCGATGTCCTGAAAAGTTGAACAGGATCAAAAAAAGAGGATGGGATAATGAAAGAGTATGATAGATTTGATCAGCTGGAGCTTACAAGAATAGGGAGGGAGGGAGGGAGGGAAGAAGGAAGGAAGGAAGGAAAGAGAAGGAAGGAAGGAAAGAAAAGAGGAAAGAAAGAAGGGAGGGAGGGAGGGAGGGAGGGAGAGAAGGAGGGATGGAGGAAAAAAGAAAAAGAAAGAAAGGAAGGAAGGAAGGAAGGGAAAGAAAGAATGAAGGGAGGGAGGGAAGGAGGGAATAAGGAAGGGGGAGCAAGGGAGGGAGGGAGGAAGGAAGGAAGAAAAGAGAAGAAAGGAAGGAAAAGAGGAAAGAAAGAAGGGAGCGAGGAAAGGAGGGAGGGAGGAAAGAAAGAAAAAGAAAAGAAAGAAAACAAGGAAAAGAAAGAAAGAAAGAGACGGAGGGAGGGAGGGAAGGAGGGAGGGAATAAAGAAGGACGGAGGGAGGAAGGAAAGAAGAAAGAAAAGAGAAGGAAGGAAGAAAGGAAAGAAAGAAAGAAGGGAGGGAGAGAGAGAGGGAAGGAGGAAAGAAAGAAAGAAAAAAGAAAGAAAGGGAGGAAGGGAAGGAAGGAAGGAAGGAAGGAAGGAAGGAAGGAAGGAAGGAAGGAAGGAAGGAAGGAAGGAAGGAAAGCTTATTAGCAGACAGTTTTGGGTATTGGGCCCATTGCGTTATGAAGAATCCAAAACTGCTAAACCATACAGGTAGTCTTCAATTTATGACCATTTGAATGATAGTTGAATGTTAGAAAAGTGGTACTAATACTTCACCTGATTTTGATTCTATGCCTCTGTTTATACAACCAAGGATTGTATTAACATACGAAGAACGGTTGCAGGAACTGGGCTCGTCTAGTCTAGTGAAAAGAAGGACCAGGGGTGACATGGTAGCAGTCTTCCAATATTTGAGGAGGTGCCCCAAAGAAGAGGGGGCCAACCTATTTCCAAAGCAGCAGAACACAGGACCAGAAGCAATGGGTGGAAACGAATGAAGAAGAGAAGCAATTTAGAAATAAGGAGAAATTTCCTGACAGTGAGAACAATTAATCAATGGAACAACTTGCCTCCAGAAGTTGTGAATGCTCCAACACTGGAAGTTTTTAAGAAGATGTTGGACAACCATTTGTCTGAAGTGGTGTAGGGTTTCCTGCCTAAGCAGGGGGTTGGACTAGAAGACCTCTAAGATCCCTTCCAACTCTGTTATTCTGTTATTACATTTACAATGGGAATGATAGGTAGACATGCGGGCATAATCTTCTAAGAATTAAAAAAAGTTAGTTGAGTGACCTTCACCATCTCATAAAAGTGCATTTATAACGCCAACGCTTGCTATGTGGGAACGGAAAGTGGATTTTTAATTATTATTATTTTTGTAATTGGAATGCTAGTTCCAGTGGAATCTAATAATGTCCCTTCTGCACATCAACCAATTGATAAGCTTTAATTCCTCTTCATCCAGGCTCGTCACGTTGCTTAAAGCAGAATAGATATGGAAGCTAGCTAAGGTGAACATTGAAATTTACGCAATTGTTCACCATGTGTGTTACTGGCACATTAAAAAATAATGGTTGGGGAGGAAACAATTATTGATTTCCACACCCCTCTTCCCTCCCACTACCCTGTGCCCAAGGCAGAAACCCAATAAAAGTTGAAGGATAATTTTAGAATTACACTACTCCTATTGGTAAGATGTGGCTAAACCGGATTGCATACCCAGTGGGAATTGAAAATCTTGCGTAAGCCCAGATCAAAGGAGCACGAGGAAAGAAACGGTGGGAGAAACAGGCTGGGGTGTGCCACATGAGTGAGCCAGGCCTGGGATGAACCACTGGTGTTGATTAGCTCTCTACTTTTGAGTTTTTGTTTCTTCTGTCTTTTGGTAAAGCATAAACATCAGAGAAACGTAATCTGGAGCAATTTATGGAATAGCTGGAGGCTTTCAACAATGGGCTGGACAACCATTAGACTGGCAGTTGTATAATGCCTTGAGTAAGGGGTTGGACTAGAAGACCTCCAAGGTCCCTTCTGGCTCTAGGATTTTTTGATAGGTCTTCAAAGAAGGAAGAAGTTACGATTATCCACAGATGTATTGGTGCTGCTGCAAACTTCAACATCTCCAGCTTGGCACCTCGCTAGTGTCCTGCCATCAAAAGGACTAGGGGAGAGGGCGAGAGAGAGGGGAATAAATGGACAATAAAACTATAGCAGTTGTGTGGGAGTTGGGGAGGGGTACGACAGCTGAAGAGTAGAGCTACATGGGAGATGTTCGTACCAGGCATCTCCAAGGTCATTAACCCTGAGTGTGGAAAGTTATCAGCCAAAGGACCTCAGTGTTCCCAAAATATTGCAGTGACATCACAATGGCTGAATTCGAACTGGTCACCAGTGGGGGGGAGGGAATGGGGATGGAAGGGAGTAGTTTTGTATTGTTGTGTAGGAAACTTCAGATCCTGCCTGACTTTACTGCAACCATCTTCTCTTCGTAAAAGTAGCTTTCACTTCCACCAAATGGAGTCGAGGGTTTCCCTTTCTTAAGGGTTCAGACTGGGGCAGGCCTGACAGCGGCAGTTATCACAAATAGTTCTCAACTTCCCACCTTAATGAAGCCTGCCCATCATGGCGGTAAGTTGTGATGGTTATTAGATGGTCACCCAGGTGACCAATCTGATTTTATAACCTCTTTTACCACAAATGCCTTGGTTGTTAAGTGAACCAGTGATCCATTTGTGCCGAAATTGGAGGCCTGACAGTCATATGATCGCAGGTGGGTGGGTTGGCAATCAGAATAACACAGAGTTGTAAGGGACCTTGGAGGTCTTCTAGTCCAACCCTCTGCTCAAGCAGGAGACTCTATGCTGTTCTCAACAAATGGTTGTCCAATCTCTTCTTGGAAGCCTCCAGTGATGAAGCTCCCACAACTTCTGAAGGCAACTTCCGTTCCATCGGTTGATTTGTTCTCACTGTCAGGAAATTTCTCCTTAATTCAGAATTGGGTTGTAAGGACCCCCAGGAACTTGTTATTTGAAATGTGTGAAGTGCAAACAAAACCACTTAACTACTCCATGCTACCTGTACACAAAAATCTGATCTACTAATGGCCAGGGAGAATTGGCGCCAGATAAGAGTCAACAGATTTCAAGAGGGACTGGACTGACGGCTTTTTCGGGGATGTAGGGAGCCCCAACTGATGACCCATTTGACCCTCAGGCCCCACCTGATCATCTCTTACAGAATGGTCGCTAAGCAGGCAGCCATAAGTGGAGGATGACCTGCAAATCTGTTCTCCAAGAACTGCGAGCAACCGAAGGCAAAGAACTTTCACAAAAATCCTCGGCGGTCACAGCTCCAACCCCTGTGGAAAGACCATGAGCATCCTCCAAAAAGCTTCCATCAGTTATGGTCACCATGATGTCCATGTGCTTCCTAAATACAGAAGAGGAAGGACATGTGCTCTTCCATGTGCTGTCTTGAGTGATTTCATCCCATCCATCTCAGCAACTTCTCCTCTGGCCCACATGGCCCTGACAATGTTGTTGGGAGTCTCCAGTAACTTTCGACAGTCTGGATTTTATGTTCTTTATTTTTAGGACTCCACCTCTGCTATTATTGTTGTTGTTGTAAAAGGAAAGGAGACGACTCACCAGCCAGCTTTCCATAGTTTCTTTAGAGGGTGAAGACCTGCAGTAAGAAGAAAAGTTCAAGATTTGAATCTCAGTGAGATGAAGAGTCTTTAGCCAAGCAAGAGGACAACCCAGAATAGGAGACATAGAATCATAGAGACCCCAGAGGTCTTCTACTCCAACCCCTTGCCCAAGGCAGGAGTCTTGTACCATCCCAGTCAAAGAGTTGTCCATTTGTCTATTTTTTTTCTTGAAATCCTCCAACAATGGAGCGCCACACGATTCTTGGAGGCAAGCCATTCCATTCATTAATTGTTCTCACTGTCAGAAAACTTCTCCTTACTTCTAAGTTGGGTCTCTCTTTGAAAAGCTTCCACCCTTTGCTTCTTGTCTTGTCCTCCTGTGTTTTGGAGAACGAGTCAACTCCTTTTTCTCCATGGTAACCCCTCAAGTATTGGAAGACAGTTGTCACATCCTTCCTAATCCTTCTCTTCAAGGCTAGCTCGCTCAACTGTTCATCAAATGGTTTAGCCTCCAGCCCACTTAGTCATCTTTGTTGCTCTTCTAGGATCCCAGCATCGTTTTTTGGTATTGTGGTGATATTGTGGTGACCAGAACTGGACACAGTATTCCAAGTGTGGCCTCACTAGTGTGGTATACCTAACCATGCTAGATGAGTACAAATCACCTGGACCAGATGGCTTCCATCCCAGAGTTCTGAAGGTGCTTCTTCTTCTTCTTCTTCTTCTTCTTCTTCTTCTTCTTCTTCTTCTTCTTCTTCTTCTTCTTCTTCTTCTTCTTCTTCTTCTTCTTCTTCTTCTTCTTCCTCCCCTTCCCCTTCTCTTCCTCCTCCTCCTCCTCCTCCTCTTCCTCCTCCTCCTCCTCCTCTTCTTCTTCTTCTTCTTCTTCTTCTTCTTCTTCTTCTTCTTCTTCTTCTTCTTCTTCTTCTTCTTCTTCCCCTTCTTCTCCTCCTCCTCCTCCTCCTCCTCCCCTCCTCCTCCTCCTCCTCCTCCTCCTCCTCCTTAGCATATTCCCACAGATGCAGGGTCCGCTTTTCGGATCATTGAATGCCACTTTGCATGGTCAGCTGCACCTCCAGAGCTCAGGCCCATGGCTTTCATGGCTTTGTTGATGGTGTCTCACTATCTCTGTTTTGGATGCCCATGAGGTCGCCAGCCATTGACTTCTAGTTGTTAGGCAGTCTCGGACACGGTGGAAGGTGGTGCTTTCTGGACATGTCCATACCAACGGATTCGCCCTTCTCTCATCTTCTCTGTAACTGGTGTCACACCAAAATGCTGTTGAATGGTGTCATTTGTGATGTGGTCGAGAAGGGAGATGCCCGATATCCAACGGAGCATTTGCATTTCCATGGCATGGAGATAGTTTTCGATCCCTGTTGCTGCTGCCCAGCCTTCAGTGCCATACAATGCAACAGGGCATATGGTTGTCTTGTAAACTTAGATTTAAGATGGGTTGGCATTTGACTGTCCCATAACATACCGGTGAGTTCTCATCTTCAGAGTTCTGAAGGAGCTGGCAGACCTAATCTTGGAACCATTGAATGTAGCCTTTCAAAGCTCTTGTAGCACAAGGGAACTACCAGAGAATTGGAAAAGAGCTGATGTGGTTCCAAGCTAGAAAAAAGGGTAAAAAGTGGATCCAGGAAATCATATGCCAATCAGCTCAACCTCAATACTAGAATGGAATGGAATGGAATGGAATGGAATGGAATGGAATGGAATGGAATAGAATAGAATAGAATAGAATAGAATAGAATAGAATAGAATAGAATAGAATAGAATAGAATTTCTGAAAGATGCCCTAATTAATTCATGAGCCATGAGCCGAACTTCAAAAGAAATGCAGTCATTTATTAGGAGCACCATTTCGACAATATTCGGATGCAGTTAGAACTAATCCCACGTAGATTTACGTTCCCCTATGACCCTGTCTCTCCCCTTCTCTCTGGCCATGTCATAAACCACATTCTCCAATGAACCACTTTGGCTGGCTGTGAAATCCAACACCCTCTTTCTGATTGCGGTCAGGAAGAATGTATGGAATGAACATTAGTTAGGGAAATCAATCGGCTCTATCAGTTCTCCCTCCCTCCTGCTCATGGCAACTTGAAAGCTTTGCAAGGTGACACTGGGCTGTTGGCTGGTTTGCATTGGCTGAGATACCACCCATCCCTGGATCCCTGCTCTCTTCAGCTGTTGGTACACCCTGGATACTCACACAGGATTCAGGCACAGCTGTGGATGGGTGTTTTTTTAAAAAAATGTGCTATAAAAATGGCAATGGTGCTCTGATTTTGGGTGCCTTATTCCTGATCATCCGGAATGTGTGCTGGTCAGTTTCGCTCGAGTTTTTGCAACTCCGGAACAATTTCCACAAGATTCGTAGCTCTGGGCAGAAAGGAAGTTGGGGTTTCCCAATCAAAATTTGGGTCTAAAGTCTCAGAGGTGCTCTTTCCAAAAGACAACTGACCTTTCTTGTTTCCAACCCTCCCTGAAAACATTTCACTTCTCATCTAAGAAGCTTCTTCAGTTCTTTGCAGATAAGAAGCGAAAGGTTTTCAAGGAAAAAAAACAAACAAGAAAATCCAGTTGCCTTTTTGGAAAAGCACTTTGGGGACAACCATGATATGGATAAATGAGAATCTCCATAGACTTGTATACAAAAATTTTTGATTTTTATTTGGGCTATTTCTTCTCCAGTAACTTAACCATTCTGGAGGATGAATAAAGCTTGATGCCTGAGTATTGAATAACTGAATTGCAATTCAGTTTCACTCCATAAATGATGGTTGCATGGTGTAATGCATCGTGTGAACGTGATCTTAAGTCCTGCCGACCCTTCTCCATCACTCTAACCACAACACCCATCATCCCCCGGTTCAAGAAATGTGGAGGTGATGGTTTGCTGAACAAAAATGGGTCTCTCTTCCACAATGCAGGCTGGCCTCTCAGGGTTCTCTCTTCAAATAAGATGATGCCACTGCAATGCAAAACTAACTAGGACTGGGTCAGAAGTGGGCTTCAGCAGGTTCTGACCAGTTCTGGAGAACCGGTAGCGGAAATTTTGAGTAGTTCGGACAACCGGTAAATACCACCTCTGACTGGCCCAGCCCCCATCTATTCTCTGCCTCCTGAGTCCCAGCTGATCGGGAGGAAATGGGGATTTTGCAGTATCCTTCCCCTAAACTGGGGTGGGAATGAAGATTTTACAGAATAGGATAGGATAGGATAGGATAGGATAGGATAGGATAGGATAGGATACAATAGAATAGAATAGAATTTTTTATTGGGTAAGGAATTTGTCTTTGGTGCATATGCTCTCAGTGTACATAAAAAGAGAATTCATCAAGAATCAGAAGGTACAACACTTAATGATAGTCATAGGGTACAAATAAGCAATCAGGAAACAATATCAATATAAATCGTAAGGATACCAGCAACAAGGTTACAGTCATACAGTCATAAGTGGGAGGAGATGGGTGGTGGGAACGATGAGAAGATTAATAGTAGTGCAGACTTAGTGAATAGTTTTGACAGTGTTGAGGCAATTATTTGCTTAGCAGAGTGATGGCATTCGGGAAAAAACTGTCCTTGTGTCTAGTTGTTCTGGTGTGCAGTGCCCTATAGCGTCGTTTTGAGGGTAGGAGTTGAAATAATTTATGTCCAGGATGCGAGGGGTCTGTAGATATTTTCACAGCCCTCTTTTTGACTTGTGTAGGATACAAGTCCTCAATGGAAGGCAGCTTGGTAGCCATGGTTTTTTTCTGCAGTTGGAATTATCCATTGAAGTATCCTTCCCCTGCCACGCCCAACAAGCCACACCCAACAAGCCACGCCCACAGAACCGGTAATAAAAAAATATGAATCCTACCATTGGACTGGGTACCCCAAAACTAACTCAGATTCAACTAAGCCCCACTAGATTTTTGCCCTACTTCTTCCTCACCTCCCTGCCTGACCCTCTTATCTTCAGACACAGGATTCTTTCATTATGGGTTAGTTTTCCCAGGCCACACAAACAAATTTACCAAGTGATTTTTTTTTCCCCTGCAGAAATCAGCAGCTGGAAAGCTGGAACAACTTCTTCCTTATTGTGCACCCGTTCTTTTTCAGAGGTGTGTCTCCTTGCGGTGCTCCAACAATGTTGGGAATTGCACCAGGCAGGTATCGCTGGTACAGAGCGGACTCCTGCTTCTCACCAAAACCGCCCTCGCATTGCATGGAAAGACTCCAGAACCACCCCAGAGGCACACAGGACTCCGGATTTTTCCACGTTGGCTCGGGAAGGATAATTACAGTGCCAGTGAAAAGGCCGCTGTTATATAATTGCTCCTCGCCACCTTCATACAGGCAAACAATTCAGCATCTAATTGCAGAAACTGGAGAGCGCTTAATGAGTGGAGTTCGCTAGGAAGGAGCCAAGCCCAGCCTCGAGTAATCAGAAGTGGAATGCAGCCTGTCCATCTTGGAGAAATTGAAGAGAAAGCAGGAGCTGGGATGCCGGTGCGTCACCTGGACAGTCAGGTAACCTGAAGAGAGTGAAGGAATGACTTGGCAGCCAGAAATGCAGACTCCAGGTGCATTTCCAAAGACCTGCAGAGCTACAAACGAGGGCTTTGCAGCCAGCCAGCAATGCACCAGAGGCTCAGTGCTTCCCAAGGATATCTCCAATTTGGTTGGAATTGCGGTGGAGAAACGGAGCAGCCAGGTTTCATTTGAACTACGGGAAATCTACCAGACGCGCCAAGAGATTGATTTATCTACCTGCTGCACCATGCAGAGGGGGCTTTCCCTCCAAAAAGGGGGCTTCCCCCCCCCACCCCAAAGAGCAAATTTGCTGTGGGAGGTTAAAAGTACAGCAGCTGAGAGGGGAGGAAATACCTGTGCAGAAACGGGACAATTTTCCTCAGTCTGCTTTGATGTCGCTTTTTGCTATCTGCAAAATTACCAAGCTATATCAGAGAGCGTGTGTGTGTGTGTCTTTGCATGTCTGTGTGTGCATACCAATTTCCTACATGTTCGTGCATGATTGTATCCTTTGGTATGTTTGCAGGGCTGTGTGCATACTTATACATGTGAATTTCTACGTGACTGTGTGCCTGTCTTAATGCTTGTTGGCGTTTGGGTAGGGGAGTCCCACAAAGATGTTTTGGGGGTGCATCGCACTCTGTGTTCTGGACATGCCCAAACATGCAGCATGTTTGCAGCATTCAGAAGGTCTGCATATTTTACGCCTGCGTGCATATGGTTGCCATGTATACATTTGGCTCCTGCTTAATTTTATTTCGTCAGACTCGTGTGCATTTTGCAGAAGCATGCAAATGTTACAGAACTTTGCCTGCCTTGCGGAATATGAGACTTGTGGGCCTTGCAAATTGTGCACAGTCGCACCAATGTGGCGGCTCGACAATGGATAAATACGGCGTGTGTCCCAGTGCACGCATTCAGATTTGGGTGCGAGAGAGCCTTTTGCATATGTGTGTATGCGTGCGAGTTGGTGCAGCCGTAGGAATCTGAGTAACTTCTGCAGGTCTATTTGTATCCTACTCTGCACAAACGGGTAGGTGTGCTTCTTGTCCATCTGTGGTTACGTCGTTTTGTTCTATCTGTGCACTTGCGTGCAAAACGAAGAGCTATCGAGCTGTACGTGGCAATAATTGTGCATGAGTATATTGTTGCTCATAGGAGAAATAATATTTTCCTATTTGAATATATGTTTGCTTTTCTGCCAGAAAATCAGATCAGCCACATCCCATTCATAGGGAGTTGACTGTTTCTCGTTCAGAGATACCTTTTGCCCACAAAATGGCAGGTGGTTTTGGTCTCCTCCTTTCCTTCTATCCTAATTGCCCACTTAAATTCTGATTTAGGCATGGATGGAATCTGTAGCATCTCTCTCCTGGAAACCTAACGAAGTCGTGTCAGGATCCTCGGTTGCTTTTCCTCATCTGGCTTGTGCAGATGTTCAGAAATGACTCCAGCTACGGAGTTTATTCTGGGCTCTCCACCTTTGGGTAGTTTTGAAGAGGTGGGAAACCACCTCGCATAAACAGGCTGCTTGGTTTTTCTTCCACATTGCAAGACGATTTCTCTGTTCTGTTCTTCCCAACTCTACAATTCTAGGATGCCATGTTTCCAACAGCCCATCCCAAATGCCTTTCTTGGATTTATGAACCTTCAGCCTTTCTGTGGTGAACATTCTGCTTTAGAATCTGAGCCCAGATTTGTTGGGTCAAATTGGTCAGTTTAGCCTTGCGAAGACCAACGAGCTGGTTGGTGATAAGCTAGTCCCCACTTTTGATTTGCAAGGGATGGGACTTCTGGAAGCTACCTAATAAAAGGTTCATACGCTTGTATTTTTTTTGGAAGCTGAACTCAAATGTCAGCGTTGCAACGCTGGCATAGAGGGAAAGCAGAGGACAGCAAAAGATAAACTCAAACTTTTGCCTGCAAAATCCCTTTGAAGCTTGGTTGTCGTGGAGATCAGGGGAGGGGGGCACATTCCTGAGAAATGACGGGGAAAAGAAATCTGAAGAATGACTTGGAAGACAGCCAATGAGAAGCAGAGACTTGGGGGTCGGAAAGGGAGGGATTGGGAGGCAAAAGGTCAATCTTGTCCGCGCGGAGTCATGATCCGGTGGCTGAGCTCAATTAAAGAAAGATTTCCTTAAAGATTGGCAGTTTGGAGATTCGTTTAATTTTGAGACAGCATCGCAGTCTGACATCAAGGGCAATTTGGTTGGGTCCTATTGAGGAGCCCCTTGCATGGAATTCCTCCTATCCTGAATTTTTAGGTATATAGGAAGGCATTTCTCTGCAAGGAGGAATGAGTGGAGGAATAATGTTAATATGTACTCTGCAAGAAAATGAAAGCAAACTCCACAAATCTGGGGGAATTCAAGTAGAAAATGACAACATGGATCTAGGACAGCTATTACATAATATACTGCAACAGGCTTGTCATTGTGAGTTTTTCCGTAACACCCAATGATGTGGCAATCCTGAGGAATGTTCTCCCCCTTCCTTGATACTTGCTGGACAGCAAATAGTCACTTGTCCACGAAACTTCCTCCTCTTCTCCTCCTCCTCCTCCTCCCTGAGATTAGCAGGTACCAGCCATAGACATGTTTTGGATGGGAGAGGTTGGAAAACCACAAAGAAGGCATGGACTCCATCGAGTGGAGCTGTTCTCTGCAGCACCCACAGAGAGGCCAACCACGTTAAGGTGGCAGCTACTCCAAAAAAGTGGTCAGGGCTTCATTTGTGTGGGCATGGCTCCATGTTGGTTTATTGGACACCTTCCCCTGCCTCCACCCATTGCGTTTTAAGCTGCATTGAATTCAAGATGTTTCCGCTCAAGATCCTGTTATGGGTTGAGAGGAGGTGGCCTCCTCCTTATCTTATGTTTTATTGGAGGATAGGTGGGTTCAGCTGCATGTCGAGCTGCAGGAGGCAACTGGACTTTCTGGTTTTTCTTTGAAGATATTTCGCTTCTCATCCAAGAAGCTTCCTCAGCTCTTCCCCACCATCCAGTCAGAGCTGAAGAAGCTTCTTGGATGAGAAGCGAAACGTCTTCAAAGAAAAACCAGAAAGTCCAGTTGCCTCTTGAAAAAAGCACCTTTGGGATCCCCATGGAGGGAAGTAAGCAGTGGGGTACCGCAAGGCTCCGTCTTAAGTACTCTTCATAAATGTCTTAGATGAGGGAATAGAAGGGAAAGTCATCAAATTTGCAGATGACACTAAGCTGACAGGAATAGCCAACACCCCAGGAGATAAATTCAGGGTCCAAAAAGATGTCAACAGACTTGAAAAATGGGCCCTATCCAACAAAATGAAATTTAATGTGGAGGAAAGCAACATTTTATACTTAGGCAGGGAAAAAAATCAAATCAAACAATGGATAGAAGCTAATCAAGGAGAGAAGCAACCTAGAACAACGAAGAAAATTAATCAGTGGGACAATTTGTGTTCCAATATTGTAACCTTTTAAGAAAAGACTGGACAGTCACTTGTCCAGAATGGTATAGGGCCGTGATGGTGACCCAAAGACACGTGTGCCACAGGTGGCATTCGAAGCCATATCAGTGGGCGTGCGAGCTCAGCTCTGGCACGCATGCACACACCGGCCAGCTGATTTTCGGGCCTTTGGGGCCTACTGGAAGTCGGGAAACAGGCTGTTTCTGGCCTCTGGATGGCCTGGGGAAGGCCTGTTTTTCGCTCTCCCCAGGCTCCAGGGGCTTTCTTGGGTAGGGCAAAAACAGCCTCCCCCCCCCTGAGGCCCTCCAGAGGCCAGAAATGCCCCCTTTGCCGACTTCCAGTGGAACCGGAAGGCCTGTTTTTCACCCTCCCCAGGCTCTAGAGCCTTTCTAGGAGCCTGGGGAGGGCGAAAACAGCCTTCCCAACCCCCACCCTCAGAGGCCCTCTGGAGGCCTCTGTCAGTTCTTGCTGACTCACCAGTGAAGACGGCCCCTCCGGCACATAGCTTGTGACAGCTTCCTCCTCCTCTATATCATCCTCCGAATCAGCATGCGAAGATAAATCAGCCTCCGGGGCCGGGGTCACAACACTTCATCTGTATAGTCTGGATGAAACTCTATCTTATTCCATTGGCGGTGTCTCCAATAAGGATGAAGCAGAGATGCCAAAACTTTGGACTGGTTCTCAACACCCAGCCCAATCAGCATTTTCTTCGCGACACAGGCATGTTTTCTCAAGCTACCGGTTCTGAAAAGCTAGAATAAGGGGAGAATCATATCCAACTCATGAGCCAGGAATTTCAAAGCGAAGTGTAAATGTTGAAATTGGAAAGTGGTGACCTCATGCTTACACTCATCTCCTTGCAACTTTCCAAACGCTGAAAAAGCGCATCTCATTATTCAGCTCGTCATCAGCTCAAGGCATTCCTCTCCATTGACCAATTTGTCATTTTTCATAAAGCAGAACAGAGAAAGTCCATCAAATAGACAATTCACGGAGTCCCTGGCCTTTGCTTGGTCTGTTTTTCAGAAGTCTACGGAGATTCTCAGTCCTCCAGGTCATGGTTGTCCCAAAGGTGTTTTTTTCAGGGGGCAACTGAACTTTCTTTTTCTTTCTTTCTTTCTTTCTTTCTTTCTTTCTTTCTTTCTTTCTTTCTTTCTTTCTTTCTTTCTTTCTTTCTTTCTTTCTTTCTTTCTTTCTTTCTTAAATTTGTATACCGCCCTACTCCCGAAGGACTAAAGGCAGTGAACAGCCATAGAATAAAACATATAAATACAAAATGTAAAATAGAATAAAACAAATTAAATAATTTAAAACCCCAATAATTTAAAACCAAATTTAAAATTTCCATTTAAAAAGGGGAAAAAAAAAAACTTAGGTCAGGCCAGCTTGATGAAATAAAAATGTTTTAAGCGCGCGACTGAAGGTGCGAAGATCCGGGATCCTCCGTATCTCCGGGGGGAGCTCGTTCCAGATAGTAGGTGCCCCCACAGAGAAGGCTCTCCCCTGGGGGCCGCCAGTCAACATTGTTTGGCCAACGGCACCCCTTCTGAAATGAAGAAGCTTCTAGAAGCTTCTCCCCTTCTGAACTGAAGAAGCTTCTTGGATGAGAAGTGAAACGTCTTCAAGGAAAAACAAAGGAAGTCCAGTTGCTTCTTGAAAAGACACCTTTGGGAAGACTGGTTTCAGCTTTTTATCCACCTATCCAGCCCTTTTCTCAACATTGAATTTCATTTTGTTACGATAGGGTCCATAGTTCAAGTCTGTCAAGATCTTTTTGGATCCTGAGCTTGTCTTCTGGAGTGTTGGCTATTCCTGACAGCTTAGACTCATCTACGAATGTGATGAGTTCCCCTTGTGTTCTGTAGAGATTCTCAGTCATCCAGATCTTTAGTTGTCCCAATGGTGCTTTTTCAAGAGGCAACCGGACTTTCTGGTTTTTCTTTGAAGACGTTTCGCTTCTCGTCTAAGAAGCTTCTTCAGTTCAGTTCAGCTGAAGAAGCTTCTTGGATGAGAAGCGAAACGCCTTCAAAGAAAACCCAGAAAGTCTAGTTGCCTCTTGAAAAAAATCTTTGGGACAACCAAACTGAGATGGGGCTCTGATTTTTAGGGTTGAGCTCAACATGGTTGCCCATGGTTCTTTTGGAAATTTAAGGATTTCTATCCTGACAGCAAAGATGAGACAAAAGGAACAAGATTTGGTCCACAGTGGGGAGCATCTTCATGTTCCACCTAGCTTTGTTATCTGAGATGACCAGGTCTGCTTCCAAAAAATAGCGGACAAGCGGGTGTGTGTGTGTGTGTGTGTTAAGTAGTAAAAAAGTAAAAAAAAAAATTACAATTAAATTATATATTTTCTTACAGACAATTTACAGTAGGCCGTCGTATTTGTTCTGTCAGTTTCGTTGTTGGTAATCCATGCAAAAGTAGCTTCCCAGTCTTTGGTGTATTTGCACATTCCTCTCTTTCGTTTTAAAGAATTCGAAATCTCGCCGCTGTCACTCTCATCACTCGACGCCATTTTAGATCAGTCGACACAAGCTGCAATACGTTTTAAAAATGTGAACTGTACATAATTTCATAATATATTTTTATTTTAATCTCATCATTAATTTTTTCAGAGAATCGAATTCAGTGGAGATTCGATCTTTGTCTCATTCTAATTTATGAAAAAAAAGACAAAACGTGATTCTCCTATCCTTATTCCCTTAGACTGTACAGCTTTAGATTACATACCATTTCATCATAAAGCTTTTGAATAAAAAAATGTCCACTATTTTGTGAAAAAAAATAGAGAATATAATGTGAAAAAAGCAGACTGTCCGCTCAAATAGTGGACACCTGGCAACTCTATCAGTGAAGGCTAAATTGGCGCTAAAACAAATACAGTGAAAATATAGCTAGTCGTTGCATCATGTTTGCAATTGGAGCTGTAACCTCCATTGCTAAGAGATGCAATTGTTAAAGTGAGGCATGCACCATTTTATGACCCTTTTTTGTTGCAAATCGTGCATCGGTTAAACTAATCTGATTTCCCCCATTGATTTTGCTAGTCAGAAGCCCCCCAGGAAGCCCCCCAGAAATGGCCAGATTGCATTTCTCCAGGCTTCTCCTGGATCAACCAGGGACTATAAATAAAACACCCAAATTTTGATCATGTGATGTGGGGATGTTGCAAAAGTCGTAAGTGCAAGGACCGGTCATAAGTCACGTTCCACCAGGGTCATTGTAAGATCCAAAGGACGCTAAACAAATCGTCACTCTGGTTGCCACAATGAAATGAGCTACGTGATACGAGAGATACATCAACATGAAAAAGTGATTATCCCGAGGTTGGGCAGAAGAAATCCAGAAATGCCTTCTCCAATTTTCCAACCCTCCCATGCAGTTGGAGCTAGCCCAGACCTGCCGGCTGAATTCCTTAGTAATACAATTAAAAGGTAATCTTAAAGACTATAAACATCTGATTAATGTCAGGAAGGATGCTTGACATGTCGAGGGCAGCCAGACGTTTTTATGGAATCGAGCGGTGCTTCAGACTAGACTTCATAAATCCCATAAACTTCTTTGAATAACTGGTTTCACTCAGGGAAGAAAAATCCCAAAGATGCTTTTTCAGGAGGCAACTGGATTTTCTTGTTTTTTCTTGTTTTTTTTTTATTAGTCTTTATTCAAGACTATTAAAACTTTTAATAGTTTTAAAGACTTTTAAAACTTTTTAAAAGACTTTTTTAGTTTTAAAAGCACATTTCCATTTTTACAGCTTTCAACTATCGGTGACCATTCAAGTTTCATAATTCCAATCTATGGCCTATTATTTCACACATTATGTACATCTTTAACTATATTAAAGTTATAATATAGTTATATTATATAACTATAACTGGCATCTTTTACTGTATTCTGTTTTTGTTCTTCATTAACATCGATTTAATCTATTCTTCATATGTGTAGTATATCTTTATGTATTTATGTATTCCTTTTATCCTTTTAACAAGTTTTGTCATATTTATAAATATATATATATATAATTTTCAATTTAACTTCCTTTCTGTATCGTCTTTATGCATCGATTTTACATCTCGTTTCAAGCCATTGATACCACATGTTCCAACTCTTGTAATACTCTGATTTCTTGTTTTTGCATTTGAAGATGTTTTGCTTCTCCTTCAAGAAGCTTCTTCAGCTCTGACAGGATACTTGGAAGTTGAAACCCTGACAATAGCGGGGAATGGAAGGATTTATACTCCTTGCAGACAGCTGGTCATTTGCATCCTTTTAGAGGGTCGTTGAAGCTCTTGGAGGCTTATCTGTGTCCTCAGGGTCACCTAAGTAATTCTAATGGTTCCTGTAATTTGCAATTTTTCCTCTGGAAATCCCTTCTTACTCCCACACGATTCCAAGGGTGTCCATCCCAAATTTTATAGCTAAAAGTCTCTAGAGATTCTCAGTCATCCAAGTCATGGTCGTCCCAAAGGTGCTCTTTTTTCAGGAGGCAACTGGACTTCCATGTTTTTTCTTCTGAAGATTCCTTCTTTTGAAGATTTACATTTCTTGCAGGGAAATCCTTCCATTCCCCACCATCCTGTCAAGAGCTGAAGAAGCTTCTTGGATGAGAAGCAAAACATCTCCCGAAGAAAAAACAAGACAGTCCAGTTGCCTCTTGAAAAAGCACCTTTGGGACTGTTGGAAGAAACATCTTTCTAGGTTCTGCTCCAAGTGGGGAAAAAGACGCTGGAAACATGGAGACTGCTTGGAAAGATGGTTTAATGGTGGACAGGATCACATGGCTTGAGTTCCTGAACAGAAAAGGGGGCAGATACAGTAAATCCTCGGGTTTTTATGCTCTCTCTGGCTCTACATTTCTTGGGGCCCCAAAAAAGTATCCTGATTGGTTGTCAGACTCCCAGGGGGTGGGGGCCTTGCTGGCTGATGGTCACATGTGCTTCCCAGGTCACATGTGGTGAGTTTCTGCTGCTATTGTGTAGAGGGCTAATCCTATCTTTGTTGGATCTTTGGCAATTCCTACTTTGGATCTGCCTGAAGGAGGCAGATCTTTGTTATGTAGAATAGACTGGCCCAGGCCTTAATGGCCCATTGACAAAGGGTGGGGGCAGGAAGATGGGAGCTGCTTCAAAACATGCTTCTCCATTTCTCATCCAGGGAAATATAATATTCTGCCTTTTTCATATTTCCTAAAATATTTCACTCTTCCAGGAAAGGGGTGGGTGCTAACTTCCTACAGGACAACTAAAGATCTGGATGACTTGAGAATCTCTACAGACTTACATCCCAGGAAAGCTCCCTCCAATTTAACATTCTCCAAATACATTGGGAATAAACGACAGGAAGTCATTGACTTACAACCATGATTGAGCCCAAAAATTCTGTGGTTAAGCGAGACATTTGTTAAATGACTTTTGGCCCATTTTACGACCTTCCTTGCCTCAGTTGTTAAGCAAATCACTGCGGTTGATAAGTTAGTAACCCGGACGTTAAGTGGCTTCCTCCATTGACTTTCCTTGTGAGAAGGTCGCAAAAGGGGAATTGCATGACCTTGGGACACGGTCATAAGTATGAACCAGTGAATCTGGCTCCCCCATTGACTTTGCTTGTCAGAAGGTTTAAAAGATGATGACATGACCACGGGACATTGCAACCGTCATAAATGTGAACCATGCATTAAATTACGTGAGCATGGGGATGCTGCAACGGTCACAAGTGTGAAAAGTGGCCATAAGTTGTTGTTTTTTTCAGTGCCCTTGTATTCAAACCGTCACTAAATGAGCTGTTGTAAGTTGAGGTCTACCCGTACCACGACTGGATCCACAGAACAGAGCGATCTGAAATCGGATCACAACATGGTTGCATTTTTGAGAAGACCTCTGGACGCCACCCAGTAAGTAGATCCTCGACACGTGACATGAAAAACTTTGGATTGAACTTGAGAGATCCAAGGATGGGGCTCCGTTGAGAGATGACCATGTGAAAAAGTCTTCGCTTCCAAGGGTGAGGCCAGGATTTCAAGCATGGAAGAGAACTGTTCATGTCCAGGCAAGATTAGATCGCAAATTAACCGCCTGCTTAAAACTCGTTTGGTGTGTTTGGTTGCCAGTTTTCACCCTTCCCTCTCTAAATAGTCCCTCAAGATACTTAGCTGGCTCTGCCCAGCTTTCTGCTCATTAGTGGGTGTGTGAAGGTTGTCAGATCCACCAGGTAAATCAGATGATGCTTCTCCATTCTCCCACGACTAAATGGACCACGGCCAAAAAATATCTGGCCAGGAATGCTGGAACCATTAAGTCATCATCTGCCCCTGATCTGGTCCTTTGGGGTGAAATGTGGAGGACCACAAGAGCTCTTCCTGGCATAAGGTCCCCCGAATATCTTAGGACAGGGGTCAGCAACCTGCAGCTCTGGAGCCACATGTGGCTCTTTCACCCCTCTGCTGCGGCTCCCTGTCACTCAAAATATGCATCTCAACCGCCAATGTGCGACACCTGCCGGCACGCAATTTATTGAGCTTTTCAACCCTCGGTAGGCCAACTATGGATAAATCCAAGAAAAGTAAAGTTTCAGAAGAAAGCAGAACGTTTAATTCAACTACATATGCTAGTTTTGTGGCCACTCAAGAAATAGTCAGGCACGGGAAGGGTTTTGTGGCTCCCGGTGTTTTCTTTTCTGTGGGAAATGGCTCCAAATGGCTCTTTGAGTGTTTAAGGTTGCAGACCTCTGCCTTAGGACTACAACTCTTGCAATTTCCAGCAATAACAACCTTTATGCGTGCTAGTTAGAAGTTGGCAGTTTCAATTCCAGGGACCTCTGATAGGTACAGATTTGAGAAGATGCTAGTTTATGGTGCCTTAGCCAATTCAAAGGTCTTCTGCCGTCATGACATAAGCCTAAGATTGAAAAATCAGGCTGGTCAGATGTTACATCTTTTCTATCCTGCTCTACGGAGCGGAGAGTTGGTCGCCGAGAGAAAGCCACTTGAAGAGACTGGAAGCATTTGAAATGTGGATTTACAGACGGATGTTACGTATAAGCTGGGTGTCAGGTTTCGATATCGTCTTCAAATAAAATAAATTGCATTTCCAAACAGATAGTCTTTGAAGAAATCTTTCATTTTATTAAGCACGACAATCTGGCCCCGATCGTGGCGTAGCCAACTCTGACTTCCTGACCCCAAACCTTCCCTTTCCATTCCCCAATTCTCTGTGTCTCATTGGCCTTCTTCCAAATCACTCTCCCCATATCTACTACTTAAGCTCCCAGGAATGTCCCCCCTCCCATCTCATTTCCTAGGGGATATTACCTTCAAGGAAAATAAGTAGGTGAAGTGTCAAACATCCTCTTGCCAGCTGGCCCCTCTTCTTCTTTTTATGTAAGCACTAGAGTAAATGCAGGTTGAAGTGCTGACACTGGGTTGACAAAATCAGAAACGAGGAGGTGATAAGCTGCCTGGGAAAGCCCAGGAAAATCATCAAAACCATTAAAAAGTGAAAGTCTTGGACAGGTGATGTGACATCACTGGAAAAATACGGCACCCTTCACTTAATCCTCCAGGGAAAGATTAAAGGTAAAGGAGGTCCAGCTAGAAGAAGAAGATCATGGCTTCAAAATCTAAGCCAGCAAAACTGGCTGAGGAACTCTGGGAGTTGAAGTCCACAAGTCTTAAAGTTGCCAAGGTTGAAGATCCCTGATGTAAGGGACCGGTTTGGACAAAACTCAGCAGCACTTTTTCATGCAGCTGTTGACAAAAATAAGATTGCCAACATGATCGACAGCGTCCAATGACGGATATGGCACAAGAAGAAGAAGATTCTGCTCTAATCCTAAATGACCATTCTAAAAACTGAGATACTTTGGGTCCATCAAGCTTTTTTTTTTTTTTGAAAAATTTTTATTTTTAAACAAACAAACATACATTAAAAACATAAAACCATCTTCAATTACACACAGTCTGTCGGTTGGTTACAAGTCTTTGTAACCATGAAATATGATAGAGATTTTTAAAATACAAGAATTGTAGAACTATATAAAATATAACATAAAGATGTATTATTATTATTATTATTATTATTATTGGATCGATTCAGGATGATGAAATGAATGTTATAATATGAATTAAATCTTAGAATATTTTGTACAAAATGAGGGAAGAACAGCTATAGTCAAATAAATGATTAATGAGGACAATAATACATAGATATATATTAGATCGATAATACGAGAATTTAGGTAAACCGTAAGCTATGAATATGGCGAAGACGCACGAAAGGGTCCATCAAGTTTTACATTACTTGGGTTCACAGGGAATCTTTCACGGCCCTTCCTGGGAAAACGAAGGAGGGGAGAGAAAAGAATAACCTTGAGGACCAGGAGGAAAAGTCATCACAAAACAAGGGTCAGATAAAAGAAACTCGAGTCCAGAGCAGAAATGTAATCTGAGGAAGCATCTAACCAAGACCCTCCCTAGTTCTCACAAAGGTAAAGAGGGGGAAAGAACTGACATTCAGACTTGCAAGTTTCTGTTCCTGTAACCTTATAGTAAAAATAGTGTTTAGCATATACGGTATATATATAACTTTGGTTTCCTAGTCTGATCTATCTTGCTGGACTGATATATGAATTCCAGCTGGGACTTTTAATATGTGCTCTTTAGAGAAATGCTTATCATGCCGTGTGTTTGTGTATACACATACGGTAGATCAGGATAAGATTTTCTTCTCCTTCTTCTCCTTCTCCTCCTCCTTCTCCCTCCCTTCCTCCTCCTTCTCTCTCCTTCTCCTTCTCCTCCTTCTCCTCCTCCTCCCTCCTTCCCTCCTCTCCTCCTCCCTCCCATCCTTCTCCTTCTCGCTCCTTCTCCTTCTCCTTCTTCTCCTTCTCCTCCCTCCCTTACTCCTCTCCTCCTCCCTCCCATCATTCTCCTTCTCTCTCCTCCTTCTCTCTCCTCCTTCTCCTTCTCCTCCTTCTCCTCCTCCTCCCTACCTCCCTCCTCTCCTCCTCCCTCCCATCCTTCTCCTTCTCCTCCTCCTCCTCCTCCTCCACTGCAAATCGTTTAAGACCCTTGTAGACAAAATGGATGCAACTTTCCCTCCAGAGACAGAACAGGAAAAGTTTACTCTCCATAACATCCGTGGGTAGGACAAGAACCAACCGGTTTTAGCGTGGAAGATCCAAACTCGAAAGGAGGAGGAACTTCCTGACTGAGATTCCTTCCAGCCCCCGTTTTCCTAAAATGTTAACTTTTTCATGCCTCTATTAAATAAGCGGTTGTCTATTCTGGGGATGGGACAAAGGGCCTTTTTCCATTGAATTTCTGGATGGAGAAAGCAAGGAAACCATTTCTCAAAGTTATCCTAGGGCATGGAGAAGTACACCACCAATCGATCAAAGACAGCGCTTTAACTTGGTACAACAATGAGAACCTTACTGAAAAAGCTGCAGCTGGAGCCCTTGGTGTCCTCTGAGGTTGTTTGTTTGTTTGTTTGCAGATGTTTTGTTATCCAGCTAGGTAACTTCTTCTGCAAACAAACAACCAAGCTTAGAGAGCACCAAGGACTCCGCACATCTTCCTGTCTGAAATATCCTGTCAGACATCGATGCTATCTCAAAATAAATGAATTTCCAAACTGCCAATCTTTAAGGAAATCTTTTCTTTAATTGAGCACAGCCACCGGATCATGACTCAATGTGGACAAGACTGACCTTTTGCCCCCCCCATCCCTCCCTTTCCGATCCCCACATCTCTGCTTCTCATTGGCTATCTTCCAAGTCATTCTTCAGACTTCTTGTCTCGTCATTTCCCAGGAATGTCCCCCCCCTCCTCATTTCCACGACGACCTGACTTCAAAGGGATTTAGCAGGCAAAAGTTCAGAGCTTATCTCTCTCTCCTCTGCTCTCTATGCCAGCGTTGAAACGCTGACATATCCTCAGATAGGGTCAAAGAGAGCAAATGATGAAATGAGGGTTGTGTAGTCATGGTGCAAGCTCCACCCTTATTGTTCGTAAGTGGCGTGCAGAATATCTCGCATAACATTGCAACATTTTTTTTTTAAAAAAAAAATGATTTTGACAAACCATCCAATCTCGATCCGTCCTCAAAACTTTCCCTGGGCTGAATGGACACAGGAAAAGCCACAGAGTCACGAAGGACATGATGTTCATTCAAACCCTTGGTCATCTTCTCATTAATTGGATGGAAGGAGGCCACTCCTGAGAACTTCTCCAGAAGTTTCCTCAGCTTTGAGGGAGAAAACATTGAAAGCCAATTGCATTTTTATCAAATTGAACGAGAAGAAGTAGAGGGGGGAAAAACCCCACAAGATTTGTTTGCCTGCACTGATTTATAACCACAATACAATGGATGACAACATAACTAACTAATTATTATTACAGCATGGCATTGGGGAAGGTACTATCTCCTAGCCTAAACTGCCCCTGCAATTCCTAGGAATGCAAGTGTGATGGGAATGTTACAGATGTTGACAACACATTCCATAATATGTACTTCACATACATCATTTTAATAACCTAGTCAAATTCAAACTGCATTTTGCTGTTGCAACCCTTATTGTTTCTCAGCTTGCCAACGAACCAAGGGGGGAGGGAAGGGTGAGATGGAATGTGTGCTCCAGACATAAGGAAGCCAAGCCGTGAGAGCCAAGGACACTTCGGCAGGTGTTTGCCAGAGCCAAAGACTTTTTCTCATAACAATACAAAGAGACTCAATTGGACCATGTGACCTGCTCTAATAGGGGGAAGGAGAAGCCTATGTTTTAATTATGTGGGTTTACGCAGGAAGTAGTTAGATCTGGTTTTGCCCTCCCTGGTGCCAAAATGATGTACTCAATAAAGTTTTGCATTAAGAGATGGAAATCGTCTCGACTGTGCTTGCTTTGGTTGGATTCGTCAGTCGGGAACGTTGACAAATGTTATTCTCCTCACACCGCAAAGAACTAAGATCTGTGAAGGAGGGAAATGTGAATATGGAGGTTTTTGTCCATCTATTGTTCAGCTGAAACCAATTAAAATAATACCCCCAACCCGGTACCCTTGAAATGTGTTGATCTTCAATTTCCATAATTTCAGTCCAGAATTTTAATTAATTAGATGTTCTAGGCCAAGGATCTTCAAACTTGGCAAGTTTAAGACTTGTGGACTTCAACTCCCAGAATTCCTGAGCTAACATGACTGGAGGAGGAATTCTGGGAGTTGAAGTCCACAAGTCTTAAAGCTGCTTAAAGTTTGAAGACCCCTGTTCTAGGCCAAACATTTGCCTGGTGCCTATCACTGTTGGAGCTGCCCATGCTTTCCTTGGTCACTGTCGTTCTATTTCTATTTGCAGGTCTTTGTATTTTGTCATCTTCTCCACTTCCTTCTCTTCTAATCTGCATTTAGGAACTGGAGAAGATATTGTTATTGTTATTGTTGTAGTTATTTAGATTTATTAAGGCAGCCTGACTCCAAAAGGACTTGAGTGGCTTGCAAAATATCTAATATATAATTGAAGCACAATGAAAAAAAAATAACATTGCTCCAATGACTTCGACATGAAGCCATTGGGTGAGATCATCTGGCGAGGTATGATCAGTATGCTGATGATACTCAACTTTATATCTTTTCTCCAAATGTTGTTATGACTGATCTTTCGTGGTGCCTAGAGGTTGTAGGGGTCTGGAAGGCAAACCACAGGCCTCAGCTGAATCCTGCTAAGAGAGAGTTGCTGTGGGTGTGTAGACGCTCAAGATCTGGGGCAGGAGTAAAATGCACTTACCTTCACTACCGGATCGCAAATATGAGTGTGTGCGCCTTCTCCACACATGTGCAGAGACTTGCGCAGAGTGTCAAAAATGGGACGTGATGACGTCCGGGTTGGGTGGCTGCCACCAGCCCTACCGGATCGCACAAGCCAGATAGATCCGGCAGCATTTCACCACTGAGCTGTGGTTTAAATCATCTCATCAACTCTGGATTGGGTCATGCTACCATCCACAAGACCCCATCCACAACCTGAGGGTTATCATAGACTCACGATTCTTGCTTGGAGAACAGGTGGCAGTGGTGTCTAGGAGAGCCTTTGCACAACTTGCATTGCTAGACTGCGAGGTTCTGCGTTCAGTCACTCGTGCCCTGACCATCTCTCATTTGGATTACTGCAAGACGCTCTTTGTGGGGCTGCCCTTGAAGAGTACTTGGAAGCTATAATTGCAGTGGTGTTGGCAGTTCTGGAGGTCCCCCTCATTGGTGCATGCAACATTGTTGTTGCACAAGCTGCACCAGTTACTGGTTTGCTTCTGGGTCCGATCCAAGGTGTTGAATTAAAGCCTTCATGACATGGGTCCAGGACCTCTGAGGAACCGTCTCCCTCAGTTGGGTTGGTCCTTCCCACTCGCTCCAGCAGAAGATGTCTGCTAAAGACCTAATATGTCAAGGAATTTCGGCTGGCAGGGTCCAAGGGAAGAGCCTTCTTTGCCATGCCCCCCCCCCCACCCTTTGGAATATCTTGTTGCCAGAGGGCTATTACTGCTGTAAGTGCTAAAGAAGGAAGGGAGAAAGTGGAAGGAAGGAAGGAAGGAAGGAAGGAAGGAAGGAAGGGGGAGGGAGGGAAGGAGGAGGGAGGGAAGGAGGAGGGAGGGAGAGAAGGGAAGGGGAAGGAAGGAAGGAAGGAAGGAAGGAAGGGGGAGGGAGGGAAGGAGGAGGGAGGAAAGGAGGAGGGAGGGAAGGAGGAGGGAGGGAGAGAAGGGAAGGGGAAGGAAGGAAGGAAGGAAGGAAGGAAGGAAGGGCCGTGATGATGCAGTGGTTAGAATGCAATATTGCAGGCTAATTCACTGCTCACTCCAGCAGTTCAATCCTGACCACCTCAAGATTGACTCAGCCTTCCATCCTTCCGAGGGGGGTAAAATGAGGACCCAATTTTTGGGGGGCAAGAGGCTGACTCTGAAAACCACTTACAGAGGGCCATAAAGCACTGCGAAGTGGTATATAAGTCTAAGTGCTATTGCTATCAACAACTGCCTTGCTCAGCCATGGAAATTTCAGGCTCAATTGTGGTCGTAAGTCAAGCTGGGTCAGCACAGCAAGCTTCATCTGAGACTTTTCTGTATTTTGTGTTTGGTTTCCCCACAACCAGAATGCCCATCCTATCCTACCTCCTTGATTAAAGTCAAGGTATTGTGGCACCTGCTGCCATCTCACCTCTGTTGATCTCAGGGCACCTTGGCACCATTCCATTCCATTCTGCTTCTTGTTTTTTGTTATCCTTCCTTGTTGCAAAATCAATCCAGGGACACCAAGGGAAGGACTCTGGCTGGAAGCTGGTTTTTGCACTCTCCTCCTTGTCATAGAATAGAATAGAATAGAATAGAATAGAATAGAATAGAATAGAATGGAGTGGAGTGGAGTGGAGTGGAGTGGAGTGGAGTGGAGTGGAGTGGAGTAGAGTAGAGTAGAGTAGAGTAGAGTAGAGTAGAGTAGAGTAGAGTAGAGAAAAAGAATAGAATAGGGAAATGGAATGGAGAGGAGAGGAGAGAAGAATAAAATAAGGAAGAGAAGAGGAAATTGAGAAGAGAAAAACAAAATCACAGCACAATACACCAAAGAAATAAAATATCTGATCATCCATATCCTCACAGCAGCATGTATACTTTTTGCCCAAAATTGGAAATCTGAGCAGTTACCAACAGAAGACAAAATAATCGCCAAAATCACAGAATGCGCAGAAATGGATAAGCTCACAAAAGAACTACAAGAGAAAGACGATACTATAGAATAGAATAGAATAGAATAGAATAGAATAGAATAGAATAGAATAGAATAGAATAGAATAGAATAGAATAGAATAGAATAGAATAGAATGCCGTGATAAAACAGGTGGACTAGTGGTGAAATCTAAAATTTGTTACTACCAGTTCTGTGGCCGTGGCTTGGGGGCAGGGGGTAATGTCTGGGTGGGCATGGCCAATTTTTTTCAGCGAAGAGGTTGTAAAAAAAAGGCTCTGACGATCCCAGCTGAGTTGCCTGATCGGCAGAGGCTTTTTTCCTTTTAAAAGCCTTTGACGATCCCAGCTGAGCCACGCAATCATCAGAGGCTTTTTTTTTTTACTTTTAAAAGCATTTTTTCGGCCAAAGAGGTTGTAGAAAAAATGCTTTTAAAAGTAAAAAAAAAAGCCTCCGATGATTGTGCGGCTCAGCTGGGCATGGGGGGGTGCAGGGATTTTTGCTACCGGTTCTCCGAACCACCCGCCTCCATCACTACCGGATCGGGCGATCCGTTCCAAACCGGGAGCATTTAACCCCTGAGGTGGGACTTTCCTTCAGTTAAATGTTCTGGTTTACAAAGGGGAAAATCCAAACCTCTCATTCTGAGATTTCTTTTTCGAAAAGCAACGTATATTATTCGTTTCTACTAAAGTCTTATTTCAGGTGATCTTTTGACACATCAGGTCCTTGAAAGCATTGGAAGTATTTCCAACGTTGCCACCAGATTGCAGTTCCTCCTGGGACATGGAATTACAGTAATTATAGGTTAAATAAATCTAATCTATATTTAATCTATAGGAAGTAGTTACCTGGAAAAAAAATTCCATTTTGCTAAGCTGACCAAAACTGCCTGTTACTTCATGGTTAGGTCCAGGTAGTTATTTTGGGAAGGAAACAAGTGCTTTCTCAATCCCAGGTTAACGTTCAATCAGGGCTAGTTTTAAGCAGGTTTAAACCAGTTTGTGTTTTGCAAATCGGCCACAATCGACTAAATGCCGCCACCCAAATGGGCCTGGTCACTTAACCGCCCTCTAATTTGATTTTTAATTAATTAAATTTATCGGCTCCCCAACTCTCAACAACTCTAGGATTTTAATTGAAATTGAATTGTAATTCAACTGAAAAGTAATTTAAAAAAAAAAAACAAAATTAGTTTTTTAAATGGATTTTTATCCTAAAAGGGCTTTACCTCCCCCTCCTCCTTTTCCAAAAGGCAACTGGACTTTCTTGGGCTTGTTTGTTTCTTTGAAAACATTTTGCTTCTCGCCCCAGAAGCTTCTTTAGTTCTAACTTTCAAAGAAAGTTTTCAAAGGAAAAAAAAATCAAGAAAGTAGAGTTGCCTTTAAAAAAAAACAAAACTACCTTTGGGACAAGATCTGGATGATTGAGGATCTTCATTGATATTTTGATCCTTTCTTTTTTGGTCAACACAAGGCAGTGGAGATGCCTCATGTCCCTATCATATTTTGCCCAATCACAGTAAGTAAGGGTGTTGAGTTCAAATCACCTAGCTAGCTTTTATGCCTAGAAGAGGGCAAGAATTCATAGCTTCCCGGTTTCTAGCCCCAGATTTTCATAAATTTAACAATTTTAAAATCTCTGAACTTTTCACTCCCAGAATTCCCTAACCTCCCTGGAATTCTGGGAGTTGAAGTCCAGACATTTTAAAATTGCCAAGATTGAGAAATTCTGTTCTAGCCCTACACTTTTAAATGGGGGGGGGGGGCGCGATATGATAGCAGTCTTCCAGTATTTGAGGGGCTGCCCGAAAGAAGAGGGGGTCAAATTATTCTCCAAAGCACCAAAGAAGGCAAGACAAGAAACAATGGTTGGAAACTAATCAACGAGAGAAGCAACCTGGAATTAAGGAGAGACTTCCTAACAGTGAGGACAATTAACCAGGGGAACAGCTTGCCACCAGAAGTTGTGAGTGCTTCATGACTGGAAGTTTTTAAGAAGAGTCTAGACAGTCACTTGTCTGAGATTGTATAGGTTCTCCTGCTTGAGCAGGGGACTGGACTAGAAGACCTCCAAGGTCCCTATTCTATTCTATTCTATTCTATTCTATTCTATTCTATTCTATTCTATTCTATTCTACTCTACTCTACTCTATTCTATTCCATTCCATTCCATTCCATTCCATTCCATTCCATTCTATATTTATTATTCTATTCTATTCTATTCTATTCTATTCTATTCTATTCTATTCTATTCTATTCTATTCTATTCTATTCTACTCTGTTCTATTCTATTCCATTCTATATTTATTATTCTATTCTATTCTATTCTATTCTATTCTATTCTATTCTATTCTATTCTATTCTACTCTGTTCTATTCTATTCCATTCTATATTTATTATTCTATTCTATTCTATTCTATTCTATTCTATTCTATTCTATTCTATTCTATTCTATTCTATTCTATTCTACTCTACTCTATTCTATTCCATTCCATTCCATTCTATATTTATTAATCTATTCTATTCTATTCTATTCTATTCTATTCTATTCTATTCTATTCTATTCTACTCTGTTCTATTCTATTCTATTCCATTCCATTCCATTCCATTCTATATTTATTATTCTATTCTATTCTATTCTATTCTATTCTATTCTATTCTATTCTATTCTATTCTATTCTATTCTACTCTGTTCTATTCTATTCCATTCTATATTTATTATTCTATTCTATTCTATTCTATTCTATTCTATTCTATTCTATTCTATTCTATTCTATTCTATTCTATTCTACTCTACTCTATTCTATTCCATTCCATTCCATTCCATTCTATATTTATTAATCTATTCTATTCTATTCTATTCTATTCTATTCTATTCTATTCTATTCTATTCTATTCTATTCTATTCTATTCCATTCCATTCCATTCCATTCCATTCCATTCCATTCCATTCTATATTTATTATTCTATTCTATTCTATTCTATTCTATTCTATTCTATTCTATTCTATTCTATTCTATTCTATTCTATTCTATTCTATTCTTTCTCATCCTCGTTCAAAGGAAGACCCTCAGGCCTCTATAAACAGTGGGCTTCTGCATTGATTCACCCTCCCAATTTGAATCTATCCCAATTTTGTGAATAGACTAACTTTGGGTAGATGTGGGGGCGGGCATGAAAATATGAAAGTTCTAGGAAAGTTAGAAGGGAGGGTGGATCTTCTCATACCATTCAAGAAATGCTAAATAATATTATTGGAAGGGCCATCCTTTGAAACACTGTTGTTGAAATGATAGAAACCACTTGAATTGAACCAATATTTTCTGCGTGTTCTTTTTATTGCTTGATGGAATTTATAGAGCACTTCATTTGAAAACCCTCCACGTGTTGTTCCGGCAAGCAATAATACTGTAATATTCTTCTTGTGCAATAGTGAACACCTACCTATTAAGGGATTACAGGTAAATCCCTGAGTTACAACTGTAATTGAACAAGGAATTACAACTGTAAATCATTGCTTGTCATTAAGCAGGTCATCATGTTGATTTTACAACCTTTTAGGGGGGAGAGTCATTAAGTGAACAAGCAGTCATTAAATGAATGCAAATGGGGCTCTGAGTATTTTGGGGGGAGGCAACTTTGAATGATCAGTGAACGACCTGAATCGTTCAGCAAGGACTCCCTGCATATACTGTACATATTAAAGCATTTACATAACACCCATCATCCAAATTCGCTGGCCACATAATTGGCCTCTTGGGATAACTAGGGTTTTGTAAGGTTGTGCAGGTAGGAGTTAGTTTTGCTGCAGGAAGCGTGCTATGAAAAGGTTGATCACCTCCATGATCCTAGATCCCATCTCTTCCTTGGGTGAAAAGCATCAGCAGGTAGACTCCGTTTGCTAGGAAAGGTTATTCAAAGCAGGAAGGAGAGGCAATCAGAAGACTGAGGATGATGATGATGGTGTAAAGAAGGAATGACCTTGAGGAACAAGAGCAAGACTCACAACCAAGACAGCAGACAGATAAAAGAAATTTGAGCCCGGGTCAGAAATGTAATTTGAGAAAGCATCTTCAACATGCCCTCCCTCATAAAGTGAAAGAGGAAGAAGCACATTTAAACAAGCAAAACATGTTGACGATGATGTAATCCATTCAGTCATGTCTGACGCTTGGAGATTCTATGGGCCAGGTTTCTCCACAGCTTCCAATCTTGCATTTCTTCCTTGAGTTGTTCTATGCTCCGGCTGGCGTCCATTTTGATGATGCCCAGCCACCGTGTTCTTTCACAGCCGAGTTTCTTTTGACCGCTCACTCTTCCAAGCATAACTGCTTTCTCTTGGTGAATTCTCTCGCATGACGTGCCCAAAATAAGTGAGACACACAATTTGGTGATTTTTGCCTTCCGTTCACATGCCTGGTGTTATGCACTCCTAATGCTTGCTGGTTGGACACCTTTGTTGTACAAAGAATACACAGCTTTCACAACCGCAGGGAGCTACAGGGAGCAGGATAGAGTAGACTATTCTATATTTGGGTTGCCAGATTGATGTCTTTGCTTTCCCAGTTGACCCATACTTCTGGGTCAGTAGTCTCGCTACTATCACACAACATTCCTGCTGTGGGAGCCACATTATTTTCTCACAATTGTGGGTTTCTGAGTGTAATTCTGGTCATTACCTAGAGCAGGGGTCTCCAACCTTGGCAACTTTAAGACTTGTGGACTTCAACTCCCTTCTGGGCAGGGTTCAGAAGAGGCCTTGAACCATCTGCTCTTTGTCTCTTCCACCTAGGGGACCCTGAAGCTGACCTGACTGTGGCCATTTTGAAGCTTCAGTGTTGCCACACTGTGTTCTGCCCCAGCTACAGACCCCAAAGAACACAGCACACACAAAGTCCGTTCAAACCTTAGTTTACTAAACAAACCAGTTTTTTACAACAACGGCTGTTAATTAACTGCATTAACAGCTGCCAAGAATTCAAAGAATAATACTGAAAGCTTACTGTGGTTGGCAGAATGCCCAGAAGCAATTTGCAGGAAGCTTGTAAGATAAGCAAAACAAGACATGAAGATATGTGAACGAAGTTGTTCCCTGCAAATTGCTTCAGTCGGCGTTCCTCCTTAAATAGGCTAAGGGAGTGGCCAATTAGCCCCAAGCCTTACTCTCAAGGAGACCTCCTCCTGAGGAGCCACTCCTGCCTTTTGGCAGCTCTGCACGCCCGTGCATCGAGAAGAGGCTTCTCCTCTCCGTCCTCTTCACTTACGGGAGCTTCTGGAGGTTCTGAAGGCCCTGGATGAATCCCTGCCTCTGGCACCACATCCTCTCCAGCCTCCTCACTGTCGGAATCAGCTACTAGCTGCACAGGCCGTTGACGGGCCAAAACACACTGGAGCTAAGGGATAGAGAGGTGGTGATGGGGATAAAGACAGCTGGGGTTTTGTAGCCAAAACAAAATACTTTCCCCCTGGGAACCAAGGACATTTCCACAGGTGGTCGGAGAGGAGGAATAATGAAGTTATCAGGCAACAGACAATACCTTGATTGGAACGGTGTGACTGATAGTTTGGGAAAAGGGGAAAAGCTTTTACTTTTAATTAGGTGAAAACTGCGGGAATATTCAGAGCTGGTTTTCACCAGCCTGTGCCAATATGATATATCCAAATAAAACTATTCTTTGAGGAATCTACCTGCTTCGGAGTTTTGTTTGCTATGGGTGTATTACTTGGAACCTTGACAGGGAATTCATCTAGAGGGGATCACAGACAATTTGGATCTATCCTGAAGGAATTCTTTGGTGGGGAAACCTAACGTCTATTTGCTGTTTCTTCTCTCTGTTCATTGTTTGAATATCTATTTCTGGGTTGTCCTATTTTTCCACCTCTGGAAAAAAAAGTACTGGACTAAGATACAAGGATGGCTACAAGAGCTAATCAAATGTCAAACAGAATTAAACCTGGAAACATTTCTCCTGGGAATACTTAAAACAAAATTTGATAGAAAGATAAGATATTTGATTCTACACATATTAACAGCGGCAAGAATTGCGTTCGCGCAATATTGGAAGGAGCGCTATACCCACCACCAGAGGGATTGGTCATTCAGAAGATATATGAATGTGCCGAAATGGATAAACTGACCCTAGAACTAAAAAAAAAAAAAAAGATGATTTGGAATGTTATGCAGTTTGGGAAAAATGGATAGATAATAGAAATAGAAATTGGAAATATACATAAGGCTATTGAGGATTAGATATTGAATGTATATATTGTATGGAATGTTGATCTGAAGTATATAAAAATGACACAGTCCGTTGATTATGTATTAGAGTTGTGTAAAGGAAAATTGTAATAAAAATCATTTCGAAAAAAAGACAAAGCGCATTTCATAACTCGAATAAACCATCCCCTGCTGGAGTCCAATGAGATGGAACAGGCAGCGATGTGTGAATGAAAAGGTAGGCAGAAGCCCTGAGCAGATTTTGGCCAAGTGAATCTGGAAGTCCAAGCTTCACAACTGCCCCACCCCAAGTTCTCCTCCCCGTAGCAGCTACTTCTTTCGGCACCCGATGCAATCAAAATTAGTTTCGTCGGCCTTAAGTAATTACAAAGGGAGCTGAGTGGCTGTTCTAATGATGCTTCATACTTGTAAAATCAATGGGTGGCGAAAGCTTCTCTGATCAATGATGGAGATGCTAATTCAGCCACGTGACAGCCTGGCCAAGGAGAAAGAAGGAGGAGCAATAACACTTAGACTTACAGTATATACCGCTTCATAGTGCTTTTACAGCCCTCTCTAAGCAGTTTAGGGAAGGGAAGGGAAGGGAAGAAGGAAAGGGAAGGAAAGGGGAGGGAAGGGAAGAAGGAAAGGGAAGAAGGAAAGGGAAGGAAAGGAAAGGGAAGGGAAGGGAAGGGAAGGGAAGGGAAGGGAAGGGAAGGGAAGGGAAGGGAAGGGAAGGGAAGGGAAGGAAAGGAAAGGAAAGGAAGGGAAGGGAAGGGAAGGGAAGGGAAGGGAAGGGAAGGGAAGAAGGAAAGGAAAAAGGAAAGGGAAGGAAAGGAAAGGGAAGAAGGAAAGGAAAAAGGAAAGGGGAGGGAAGGGGAAAAAGGAAAGGAAAAAGGGAAGGAGAAGGGAAGGGAAGAAGGAAAGGGAAGGAAAGGGGAGGGAAGGGAAGGGAAGGGAAGGGAAGAAGGAAAGGAAAAAGGAAAGGAAAAGAAAGGAAAGGAAAGGAAAGGAAGGGAAGGGAAGGGAAGGGAAGGGGAGGGGAGGGGGAGGGGAGGGGAGGGGAGGGAATGGAAGGAAAGAAGGAAAGGAAAGGAAAGGAAAGGAAAGGAAAGGAAAGGAAAGGAAAGGAAAGGAAAGGAAAGGAAAGGAAGGGAAGGGAAGGGAAGGGAAGAAGGAAAGGGGAGGGAAGGGAAGAAGGAAAGGGAAGAAGGAAAGGGAAGGAAAGGGAAGGGAAGGGAAGGAAAGGAAATGAAAGGAAGGGAAGGGAAGGGAAGGGAAGGGAAGAAGGAAAGGAAAAAGGAAAGGGAAGGAAAGGAAAGGGAAGAAGGAAAGGAAAAAGGGAAGGGAAGGGAAGGGACTGACAGTGGAGGTTTCGCCTTCACTCCTTCATTCCTGAGCATGTATTATATGTTTTGGGTTGTACTGAATGGTTTGTAAACATACTCTTATGTCTTGCCCATCAGCCTCTTGGGAAAAGCATGTCCTCATCCCTTCTTCTGGTGAATTTTTGACTTACCAGTCCAGCTTTCAAGCTGACTTTTCTCCGTAAACCTCATCTCAGTCCTTTCCATTCCGTTTCCTGGGGGTGGCCCATCCTGCCCCAATCCGTCTGTAATGTGGGCTTATTTATTTATGCCAGGCATCTACTACCTCAACCCTCATGGACACAGACCATTTCAAATAATACCAACAATAAATAGTATGATTAAAAATGCAGTAATACAAGAAAGTGACACAATATATGTGTGTTTGTGTGTGTGTAATAGGCATATATCCTTCTTTTATATAGCATATAATTTCTCCAGCATCTTCCCACAAAGAAAACTGATAGTATCAGCATCTGAACATCAGGCGATCAGAACAATGCAATGCCTATATTATCCGAGAGAACAAACCTTAAAACAGTTCAGTTAAATAATAGTTCTGGGCAGGGGTGAAATCCAGCAGGTTCTAACAGGTTCTGGCGAACCGGTAGCGGAAATTTTGAGTAGTTCAGAGAACCGGCATATACCACCTCCGGCTGGCCACAGAGTGGGGTGGGAATGGAGATTTTGCAATATCCTTCCCCCAGGAGTGGGGAGGGAATGGGGAATTTTGCAGTATCCTTCCCCTGGAGTGGGGTGGGAATGGAGATTTAGCAATATCCTTCCCCTGCCACGCCCACCAAGCCACACCCACAGAACCGGTAGGGGAAAATTTTGGATTTCACTCCTGGTTCTGGGCAGAAGAGGTCCTCCCATTCTCCCCTGCCTGTTTGCATTTCATTCAAGGGAAGAAAATTAATGGAAAGTGGGAGGAGGAGGGGGGAGGGGGAGGGGGGAGGAGGAGAAGGAGGAGGAAGAGGAAGAGGTTGTAAAAAAAATGCTTTTAAAAGGCTCTGACGATCCCAGCTGAGTTGCCTGATCGTCAGAGGCTTTTAAAAGCAATTTTTTAAAAACCTCTTCGTCCGAAGAGGTTGTAAAAAAAAAAATGGTTTCAAAAGTTAAAAAAAAAAAAGTTGGTCACTCCCACTCAGTCACATTACCCCCCATCCCACCCCACCAAGCCACGCCCACAGAACCGGTAGTAACAAATTCTACATTTCACCACTGGACATAAAAACAATCATACATTTTATAATTTTATAATACTTTATACAACCTAATAAAATGATATTTGGCTAAAAAAAAAAAAAAAACCCCACACCCAGTCCTACGTGATTTCCCCCCCCCCCCCCGGTGCCATCGTACCTTTGAAAGGGTCACTAAACGAACTGTTGTAAGTCCGGAACCATTTATGCTAACTGACAAAAAAAAGTTGGGAGGCTTCTGTGAGAAAGATAGTGGAGTGATCGGTGGGAACCAACCAGTGTTGGGATTCGAGTAATTTAACAACTGGTTCTCTGCCCTAATGATTTCTTCCAACAACCACTTTGCCAAACTGCTCAGAAAGTTAACAACCGGTTCTCCTGAACCGGCTGAATCCCATCACTGGAACCAACTCAGCCATCTTCCTCTAAACTTCCACTGTGGATCTGGAGTTGTGTGGGTGAGTGACATTAAGATCTAGGACAAGCCGACATGTTTCAGTTCCTGCTCTGTATTTTTAGAGTCAACATACGGAGCAGAATGAAGAGGCTGCCTCTGAATGTCACCAACTATTATTATAATGCTGAGCAGGAAGGAGAGGTGTAAACTTGTTTCTGGACCAGCTAAGAATCCCCAGTAGAGCAAAAATTCAAATGTAGGGGCTTCCCCGGTGATATTTTTACCCGTTTATAACCTCACCAGCTCTCCTATAAAACTTCTATTTTAATATGTCTCTGTGTTTATGTTTGTAAAGCTTGGGAAAATGGACTTTCGGTGCAAGAGCTGATAGCAGATCAGCGGTTTGGGCTGCAAACTCTCCACCCTCCGAGGGAATAAGTGGTCATTACTACAGAAAGGAAGAGGTATATTTACGTCTCCCCTTTGATCATAGAGAAACCAAAGTCATTATGAGGTTTTGCAAAAGGTTGTCATTCGCCCACAACCCCGGGATTCGAGGACACAGAAGGAGATCCAACCTAAAACATCCTTCGACATGTTGGAAGAAATGTGAACCCATCTGGGTTCAGTTCCAAGGGGAGAGAAAGACACTGAAAAACACGGAGGCTGAATTGGAAAAAATGGTTTAATGGTGAAGCCCATGTGATTCTGGGAAGATGACCGCCGTGGTTTGATGAGCGCATGGCTTTTCCACAATTACAACCTCAGGATAAACAGTAACAGAGTTGGAAGGGGCCTTGGAGGTCATCTAGTCCAGGGTTCCCCAACCTTTCGGACCTCAGGGACCACTAAATTCATTATTTTAAATCCCGCGGACCACTAATATGATCTGCCTAATGACCAGCTGGGTGGGCATGGCAACGTGGTCATGTGACTGGGTGGGTGTGTCCAACTTGATGTCACTCAAGTTGAGGGGCTCCTCGCCAGCCTCTACTCGCTACTCCTCGCCTCCCCACCCTGGCTTCCTTAGGGCCCCAACAGGAAGCAGTTGTTGGAGCTAAGCAGCCACCACGAGAAAGAGTTGGCAAAACAGCTGGATCAGTTCAAATTGGATCTGGCCAAGAAGGAGGCTCAGCAGAAGCATCTCACTGAGGACTAGGAGCATAGGCTTTCCAAGCAGAGGGAAGACCTGTGGGAGTGCAAGGCCAGGTACCGGAGCCCGGAGGCTCAGTGGGCTGAGATGGAGTTCCAGGCCATGATGCAGTCCCACTGGAACGAGGCCCTCCGGCTCTTCGTCACCAGTGGTGCTTCCCCACAGCCTTTGCCCAAACTGCCGCACAAGAAGGCTGAAGCAGACCCCAAGTCGGAATTTCTGCCCCCCTACGACCCGCACAAAAAGACCCCAAAGGGGGAGACTCTCTGCAGCAAAACAAGCATTCTGTCAGGTTTCGATGCTACCTCAAAATAAATGAACTTCCAAACTGCCGATCTTTAAGGAAATCTTTTCTTTAATTGAGCACAGCCACCGGATCATGACTCGATGCGGACAAGACTGACCCTTTTGGCCCCCAATCCCTCCCTTTCCGATCCCCAATTATCTGCTTCTCA
>JAKOOJ010000058.1:612500-644467 GCA_022577455.1 Arizona elegans | reverse complement strand
CAGGCAGCTGGTCTTAATAACCAGCTTAATAACAGGGCGCCTTAAACCCCTGTACTACCAAGGCTCTTATTGATCAGTGACATTAACTCTTTTTTAAAAAAAAATAAAAAATGCAGAATTACACCTCTGGATTTCCAACTCCCTCTTCCTTCTACCATCCCGGGCTCTGCCGGAGCCACAAAAACCGTGGGACGGATTATGTTATTTTCTGAACAGTTTGACTTCCATCCCTTCATTCCGGGAATGATGTTTATCTCGGTAGTCAAACGGTGGAGATTCGGTGAGGATATTGTGAGACCGGTAGTCCGTTCCACCCACTCGCGGCATCATTAAGGCCTCCTATGATTCTTAAGTTTCATAAGCGCCTACGTTTCGGGTATAATGACTAAATAAAAAGAACCACAAGATCTTTTCTTAAAATATATCGGGGGGGGTGGGGGGAAGTGGGTGGTGGGATGCTGAATTGTCACCGAGACTGTAATCCTGCACACACCCACCTGTGGTCCTTAATCTCGAATATATCTAAGAACAGGCTTTTAAACTTGTCTGGGAATCCATCCTGAAGTCTTCCTTCCTGGTGACATTCCTTGCGCATAAATGCCAAAAATGCCTGGGAAGTTTGCCATTCATTGTTTTGGGGTTTTCTCTCCCTTGGATGGGCACCGTTTTGTTCAAAGGCAAATTTATTACGTTTGAAAAAAAGAAAGGAAGGGAAGGAAAGGAAAGGAAAGGAAAAGAGAGGAGAGGGGAGGGGAGGGGAGAGGAGAGGAGAGGAGAATGCAAATTGACAAAAAGGAAAAAAATATATATATTAAAGGGTGGGGAGGAGGAAATCGAAGGGTGAAAAATGTTAAAGGGAAAAAAAGAAAAAGAAATATAAGAAGAATGATTTCTGACTGTCTTCAATAGCGATACAAATATGCAATAAAGCAACCTCTTAATCTAAACTTATATATATATATATATATATATGTATATGGAGAAGATAAGAGGAAAAAGAGGGGGAAAAGCAAGTTTATATATAAAAAAGGACGGCTACATTTTGCGTTTCAATAAATAAAACAGTAAAAAAAAAAAAGAATAAGAATAAGAATAAAATGACATCCTTTGTATCACCAACCAGGGCCTTTGCATCAAACATTAGTAGGGGTATATATTCACATTTAATTCCATTTCTGTGGATAAGCCAATCCTTAAATTTTTTAATCAAAATGCCGTGAAAAAATGTAGCGCCCTGTGGATAAGTAGATGCTTTCAATTTTTGTATGTTTTAATTCCTCACGATTGGTTTATCATGGTATTTTGGTTTAAAGGTCAAAGGTTAATTTACCCCGGGATAAATCTATATGAAAGTTATGGGTATTTTAAGGATTACCATGTCTACTTGCAGATAAGTCCTTCCTTCCTTCCCTCCCTCCCTCATTCCTTCTTCCCTTCCTTCCTTCCTTCCTTCCTTCCTTCCTTCCCTCCCTCTTTCTCCCTCCCTCCTTCCCTCCCTCTTTCCCTCTCTCCCTCCCTCCTTCCTTCTTTCCTTCCCTCCATTCCTCCCTCTCTCCTTCCCTCCTTCCCTCCTTCCTTCTTTCCTTCCTTCCCTCCCTCCCTTTCCTTCCTTCCTTCCTTCTTCCCTTCCTTCTTTTCCTCCCTCCATTCCTCCCCTCTCTCCTTCCCTCCCTCCTTCCCTCCTTCCTTCTTTTCCTTCCTTCCTTCCCTCCCTCCTTCCTTCTTTCCCTCCCTCCCTGCCTCTTTCCTTCCTTCCCTCCTTCCCTCCCTCCTTCCTTCTTTTCCCTCCCTCCCATTCCTCCCTCTCTCCTTCCCTCCCTCCCTCCTTCCCTTCTTCCTTCCTTCCTTCCCTTCCCACCTTCCCTCCCTTTCCTTCCTTTCTTCCTTCTTCCTTCTTTCCCTCCCTCCATTCCTCCCTCTCTCCTTCCCTCCCTCCCTCCCTTCTTCCTTCCTCCTTCCTTCCTTCTTTCCTTCCTTCCTGTTAGAATGCAGCATTGCAGGCAAAACTCTGCCCAACTGCCAGGAGTTCGAGCCTAACCGGCTCAAGGTTGACTCAGCTTCCATCCTTTCTAAGGTAGGTAAATTGAGGACCCAGTTTGTGGGGGCAATAAACTGACTTTGTATAAATATACAAAAGTATGAAGGCTATTGCTTAACGCATTGTAAGCCGCCCTGAGTCTACGGAGAAGGGCGGCATATAAATCAAATCAAATCAAATAAATAAATAAATAAAATACACCAGAACTAGACACAAGGACAGTTTTTCCCCCTAACACCATCACTCTGCTAAACAAATAATTCCCTCAACACTGTCAAACTAGTTACTAAGTTTGCATTACTATTAATCTTCTCATCGTTTCCTATCACCCATCTCTTTCCACTTATGACTGTATGACTGTAACTTTGTTGCTGGTATCCTTACGATTTATATTGACTGTTTCCCTATGACTATCATTAAGTGTTGTACCTTATGATTCTTGACGAATGTATCTTTTCTTATGCACACCGAGAGCGTATGCAAATTCCTTGTGTGTCCAATCACACTTGGCCAATAAAGAATTCTATTCTATTCTATTCTATTCTATTCTATCTATTCTATTCTATTCTATTCTATTCATTCAACCATTCAATCATTCAACTTCTATTTATGGCATATGAAGACCTATGAATTACTAAATGAAAAACAGTGTATTTATGGAAATGTCAGTCAATAAAGAAGGATGCAAAATAAGAAAGGGAGAGGCTATCTCTCTCTCTCTCTCTCTCTCTCTCTCTCTCTCTCTCTCTCTCTCCTCATCATCTATCTATCATCTATCTATCTATCTATCTATCTATCTATCTATCTATCTATCTATCTATCTTATCTATCATCCATCCATCCATCCATCCAGTGGTGAAATCCAATTTTTTTTTACTACCGGTTCTATGGGGTGTGGCTTGGTGGGCGTGACTTGGTGAGCGTGGTAGGAGAAGGATACTGCAAAATCTCCATTTCTCACCCCACTGGGGCCCAGCCAGAGGTGGTATTTGCCAGTTCTTCGAACTTCTAAAAATTTCCACTACCGGTTCCCTGAACTGCTCAAAATTTCCTCTACCGGTTCTCCAGAACCTGTCAGAACCTGCTGGATTTCACCCCTGCCTCTACCTCTACCATATCTATCTATCTATCTATCTATCTATCTAATCTATCTATCTATCTATCTATCTATCCATCCATCTATCTATCCATCCATCCACCATCTAATCTATCTATCTATCTATCTATCTATCTATCTATCTATCTATCTATCTATCTATCTATCCATCCATCTATCCATCCATCCATCCACCATCTAATCTATCTATCTATCTATCTATCTATCTATCTGTCTGTCTGTCTGTCTGTCTGTCTGTCTGTCTGTCTGTCTGTCTGTCTTTATTGATTAGCCTATAGGCCAATATCAACGTACAGGTTCAAACACATATTACCAATAAAATCCTAAACTAAAATGAGGACCCGGTTTGTGGGGGCAATAAGCTGACTTTGTATAAATATACAAAAGGATGAAGGCTATTGCTTAACGCATTGTAAACCGCCCTGAGTCTCCGGAGAAGGGCGGCATATAAATCAAATTTAAAAAAAATGAAAAAAAAATGAGTAGGGTAAAATACAATAGGTATAGGTTAAAATACAATAATTTAATACATAAACATGTAAAAATAGAATAAAATGATATAAAATTATATTTCTGTCTCCCCCCCTGTCATCGACCCCAATCAGGCCCGCCTATGCCGATCTCAGTCAGGCCATTTTAGTCAGAAATTGTACTGTATTCAATGTCTGGCCACGGATGAGGAATCTTGTTTTAATATGGGCCTCCCACTGGGCCACACGTTTTAAAGCATGCATTTATGGAACTGTCGGTCAATAAAGAAGGATGCAAAATAAGAAAGGGAAAGAGAACAATCCACATCGGCGCCCAGAGCCCACATCTGGAGAGGCATTTCAACTCTTTCCCAGGTTCTGCTCAATTATTCACCTACCCGCTCAGGTTTTCAATGTCCTGATTGTGCGTGGGATGGATACACATTGTACCAAATGCAGCTGGGATCTATGACAGTGGGAGGATTAAAAGAGACAAAAATCCAAGCACTGCCCCCTTTGGGTTATAGCAATGTGTCAATCATCTTGCTTGCTTTGACCCTCCCTGTTGATGTTCCTAGCTATTCATACCCTAATCGGACTTTCATCATAGTTGAGTTTTAAAGGAAGGATTGTACCAAACAGTAATAGCTATAGCACTTAGACTTATATACTGCTTCACAGTGCTTTGTAGCTCTCTCTAAACAACTTACAGAGTCAGCATCTTGCCATCAGCAATCTGGGGTCCTCATTTAGCGACCTCAGAAAGATGGAAGGCCGAGTCAACCTTGAGCCGGTTAGGCTCGAACTCCTGGCAGTGGGCAGAGTTTGCCTGCAATGCTGCATTCTAACAGGAAGGAAGGAAGAAGGAAGGAAGGAAGGAAGGAAGGAAGAAGGGAGGGAGGGAGGGAAGGAGAGAGGGAGGAATGGAGGGAGGGAAAGAAGGAAGAAGGAAGAAAGGAAGGAAAGGGAGGGAAGGAGGGAAGGAAGGAAGGAAAGAAGGAAGGAGGGAGGGAGGGAAGGAGAGAGGGAGGGAAGGAGGGAAGGAAGGAAAGAGGCAGGGAGGGAGGGAAAGAAGGAAGGAGGGAGGGAAGGAAGGAAGGAAAGAAGGAAGGAGGGAAGGAGGGAGGGTGTGTGCAGTGCTCTATAGCGTCGTTTTGAGGGTAGGAGTTGTAGGAGGGTATAAATGAATGAATGAGGTCCACAAGAGTCTGGGAGAGAAGGCAAATCAAGAAATTGTCTTTGCAACATCACACCACAAGCCCCCCCCTTTTTTTCCCCTTGTCTTACACCTGTCCAGACGGAGTGGAGCTTCCAGTACAATTATGGGGAGATGGCGGTAGGCTCTTGCATTTTGGAGTCGGGTTCTTGCTGATGCTTTTGAATTGAAAAACAGTATATAAAAGTAATGAATAAATAAAAGTGTTCAGACAGAATGCTGACTGAGAAATTCGGGGAATTGAAGTCCCCAAGTCGTGAAGGAGTCATAGTTGCTCACCCCTGTAGTAACGAAATCCATGGTTTTCCAGAATAATCTCTCTCTCTTTGGATATTCAGTGATGGGATTCAGCCGGTTCGCCACCACTTCGGGAGAACCGGTTGTTAACTTTCTGAGCAGTTTGGTGAACTGGTTGTTGGAAGAAATCATCAGGGCAGAGAACCGGTTGTTAAATTATTTGAACCCCACCACTGATCCACAATCACCAAACCTAGCCAGTAGTTATCTTCACACCTGCTTCCCATGGTTACCGGTAAATTAATGCTGGCAAATGTTATTCCTCCAGTTTCCTGAGCTCGGACAGTACACTTCGCACCCAATGCAGTGGAATTGCCCAATGCACTTGAGTAGAACATGGCTAGTTGATGCTTCAGGATAGCGTGCAAAAACCGTCAAGATTAAATCCCAACGCTTCAGAATAACAAAAGCACGTACAGTACAGCAATTGACTTCGGTAAACCCTCGGTGCCAGACTAACCAGTTTTTCAGGTTATAAAAATAATGTTTTATTAAACAGATTCTGCTTAAATGCTCAATTGTGATTAACCTCGGTATTAAAATATTTAATTAAGTGAGTGAAACTGGAGACCGCGGTTAAGTTTCTTCCTCCCTGCCAGCCACAGCAGGGAAGGTGACGGCGTACGGCAATCCATTTGGGAAATTAATCCCGTTCCATTTGGGTAATTCTCTTCCATAACTGAATGGGATGGATCCAGTTTGAGGTTGGAATTCAATTGGGAGAAAAAAACAACATTATCCCAACCAGTTTGGAGGTGCTAGTGATAAGATGTCAGGAAAGGCAAGGTGGAAATTTTGACAATGCAATCAAACACCCATCGTTATAACTTCTGTCTTGCCTTTCTTGACTGTCCATAACTATCCGGGCTTGAAAGGATTCTGATCCTATGATTTGAATCGTGGTTTTGATTCAATCCCCAAAGTCCATTCAATTTGGAGATTGGGTCGAATTGCCTTCAACAAGAATGTCTAAATTGAGCATTTGGGTTGCCCTAATCCAGAGGTGGAGCAATTATGGACCTATTACGATCCGTGGACTTCAACACCCAGAATTCCTGAGTCAACATTGCTGGCTCAGGAATTCTAGGAGTTGGAGTCCACAGGTCATAAAGGGGGGCATAATTGCCCACTCTGTGTTAGCACGTTGTCTGAACACATTCATTCATTCATTCATTCATTCATTCATTCATTCATTCATTCATTCACAGAGTTTACAGATTAACAGAGTTGGAAGGGACCTTGTAAATCATCTAGTCCAACCCCCCACCCAAGCAGGAGACCCTACACCATTTCTGACAGATGGCAGTCCAGTCTCTTCTTGAAAGCCTCCAGCGATGAAGCTCCCACAACTTCTGAAGGCCACTTCTGTTCCATGGGTGATTGCTCTCATGGTCAGGAAATCCATCCTTACTTCCAGGTTGAATCTCTCCTTGGTCAATTTCCATCCATTATTCCTTATCTGGCCTTCAGGTACTTTGGAAAATAGCTTGACCTCTTCCTCTCTATGGCATTCATTCATTTGTCCGTTCATTCATTTGTTCGTTCATTTGTTCGTTCGTTCATTTGTTCATTCATTCATTTGTTCGTTCATTCATCTGTTCGTTCGTTCATTCGTTCATTTACTTACTTTACTTACTTACTTTACTTACTTACTTACTTACTTAACTTACTTACTTACTTACTACTTTTATATCCTGTTTTTCAATTCAAAAGCATCACCAAGACCCCAAAATGTATCATCCTACTGCAACCTTCACATAACTGCACTGGAAGCTCCATCTCTTCTGGACAGGTGTAAGACAAGGAGGAAAGGGTTGGAATTTGTGGTGTGATGGAGCTTCAAATCCCAGAATTCCCAAACCAGCATCGACCCAGCCAACATGGCCATTGATGCTGGCTAGGAATTCTGGGTATGGGTGTCTCACGTATCTAAGAGTACCAGATTCATTTGGCCCAGGTCAGTGTTTTTCCATCCTTGCCACAACTTTAAGATGTGTGAATGTCAACTCTCAAAATTCCCCCAGCCAGCATCCACCCATCATAGGGCATTTTACAGATATCTTTCAGATATTTCTTTTCTTTCTTTTGTTTGGTTTTAAAAACCAAACTTTATTGAAGTTAAAAAAATAAAAACTATACAAAATATTCACGACCATAAAATTACATAAGACAATCCAAATCACAATTTACAAACTAAATATATATAAATCTTTATATACATGTGTATAGACAGTGACTTATTACCTCTGTTATCTTAACGACGGTGCCTATTTGTTACTTTTAATTTCTTACTGAATTTTACCTTTACCCTCTTTTCTTTTGGTTTATCCACTCATACCATCTATTCCATACCTTAAAAAAATTTGAGTCTTCCTTATCTTTTAGTTTCAGTGTTAATTTATCCATTTCTGCACATATATAAATTTTTTGAATTACTTGCTGATCCGTTGGCACTCGATCTGTTTTCCAAAATTGTGCTAATGCCAATCTGGCCGTCGTAATTATATGTAATGTTAAGTATTTTATTTCTTCTCTAATATTTTCTTTAATCATACCTAATAAAAAAAAAATTCTGGTTCTAATTCTATTTCTTCGGCGGTTATTTCTGATATCCAAATTTTTATTTTCCTGCAGTATTTCTTAATTTTTGGGCAAAGCCACCAGACATGAAAGAAAGTACCCTGAGCTTGTTTACACTTCCAGCAATCCTTACAGATATTTCATTACCTGAGCAGGTAACGGGAACTTCATGTAGCTACTATATAAACCCCAGACTCTCTTGCCATGGAGGTGTCCCAACAGAAGAGACTCTCTTTGGCTCAGAGTTGAACTGTGGGATCCTTAGTGCTCCCTGAGCTTGGATGTTTGCTTGCAGACTTTTCATTACCCAACTAAGGAACATTATCAGTGCTGATGAAGGAGGGGTTACTGCATGTTTATATACAGTAGCCTGCCCTGCCAATGTTAGTGAGGGTGTGGTTTTACTCCTTGGGAGTTCCTTGATTAGAGTATTGTCTTTTCCTTGATTGTTTGTCTGGGGTTAATCCTGCTTATCTGGGTGTTGCTTGCTTGTTGTTATTGTTCTGTTTGCTTTTAATTTTTCTACTTTGTTGTTTAATCAGTTTGGGATTACACCAGACAAACAATCAAGCAGAAAACAATCTCCGAATCAAGGAACTATACTATAGTTCTATTTTCTTTATTTATTAAATGTACAGGCCGCCCAGATTTGCTTGATAGTGAGACGGGCAACATATATATTTAATAAATAAATATAATAAAATAACCAAGGAGAAAACCACGTTCCCACCAATCCTGGCAGGGCAAGCTACGGTACATGTAGTCCTCAATTTATAACTGGTCCCTTAGCGGCCATTCAAACTTAAAAGAGACCCTCCCCCCCTTATGGGTGCTCCATCACTGGAGGTTTTTAAGAAAAGTTTGTTTATTTATTCTGTCTGGTTAGGGAGGGTCTATAGGAGGTGGTGACCCTTTGAGAGCTGTATGCAAGGAAATTTCATTTTAATGTATGCCGATTAGTCTACATTCAAAGTGACAATAAATCTATTCTATTCTATTCTATTCTATTCTATTCTATTCGATTCGATTCGATTCGATTCGATTAATTCTAATTCTATTCCATTCCATTCCATTTTATCCTATCCTATCCTATCCTATCCTATCCTATCCTACTCTACTCTACTCTACTCTACTCTACTCTACTCTACTCTACTCTACTCTACTCTACTCTATTTTACATTCTCTCTTCTCTTCTCTTCTCTTCTCTTCTCTTCTCTTCTCTTCTCTTCTCTTCTCTTCTCTTCTCTTCTCCCCTCCCCTCCCCTCCCCTCCCCTCCGCTTCCCTTCCCTTCCCTTCCTCTTCTCTTCTCTTCTCTTCCCTTCCCTTCCCTTCTATTCTACATTCTAGTCTAGTCTAGTCTAGTCTATTTTACATTCTCTCTTCTCTTCTCTTCTCTTCTCTTCTCTTCTCTTCTCTTCTCTTCTCTTCTCTTCTCTTCTCTCCTCTCCTCTCCTCTCCTCTCCTCTCCTCTCCTCCCCTCTCCTCCCCTCCCCTTCCCTTCTCTTCCCATCTCTTCTCTTCTCTTCTCTTCTCTTCTCTTCTCTTCTCTTCTCTTTTCTCTTCTCCTCTCCTCTCCTCTCCTCTCCTCTCCTCTCCTCTCCTCTCCTCTTCCCTTCCCTTCCCTTCCCTTCCCTTCCATTCCATTCTACATTCTAGTCTAGTCTAGTCTAGTCTAGTCTAGTCTAGTCTAGTCTATTTTACATTCTCTCTTCTCTTCTCTTCTCTTCTCTTCTCTTCTCTTCTCTTCTCTTCTCTTCTCTTCTCTTCTCTTCTCTTCCCTTCCCTTCCCTTCCCTTCCCTTCCATTCCATTCCATTCCATTCCATTCCATTCCATTCCATTCTTGTCTGCAATGGTCTGAGGATTCCCGTGTTGGACAGGGTTTGGTTAGAAGACCTCCAAGGTCCCTTCAAACCCTAGACTTTTATAAATTACACAGTTATGATTGCCATCCTGACTTCTTTGACACACACTCCGTGCAGCTTATGCAAAAAGCTCTTGCTTAGCTGAAGGCTTGTAGCTTCTCATGCCAGCTTTCTGGCAAAGCAATAGGCTTCCCGTCTGTGAGTCAACAGGGCATCAGTTTTTTTCCCTCCTGATTCTGACAAGGCCTGTGCCCTCTCGCCAGCTCATCCCAACATGAGATGCAACCATCACATCACACTTTCACCTGCAGAAGCCTGGTTTGCTTGTGGCGATTCTTATGAAAGTTTACGATCGATTAGGGGTCTGGAGGCTAAAACATATGAGGAACGGTCACAGGAATTATCTATGTCTACTCTAATGAAGATAAATCTATCTCAGCATCTCCTTCTGTCCTACTATCGCAGCACCATTGAGAGTGTCCTGACATACGGCATTCTTGCATGTTATGGGAGCAGCTCTGTAGCGGACAAAAACGCTCTGCAGAGAATCATTAAAACTGCCCAGAATATCATCGGACTCCAGCTACCAGCCCTGGACGACATCTTTGAATCTCGCCGTTTGAGGAAGTTGCATGACATCCTCAGAGACTCTTCCCATCCTGCTTACAATCTTTTTGGACTGTTGCCTTCCGGAAGAAGATACAGAACAATGAAAACTCGGACCACACATCTTCTGAATAGTTTTTTTATCCCAGAGCTATAATGGCACTCAACCATGAATTCAAGGGCCACCATCAGTGAGTTGTTGGACAGTATTACTTGGTCTGTTGTGTGGATGTTTGTGTGGTTTAGGAGTGGGGAATTTGTGGTGGGTGGGAGTGTGTTTGGGGATTGTTATGTGTGTTGGACCTGGGCTTTGGGTGTTAAGTGAATTTTGTTGTATGGGTATACTGTGTATACACGTACAATGACAATAAAGGTTATTATTATTAATGAAAGGAAGGACTGGAGGTGACACAATAGCAGTCTTTCAATATTTGAGGGGCTTCTACAAAGAGGAGAGGGGACACAGTAGTTCAGTGGCTAAGACGCTGAGCATGTCTATCAGAAAGGTCGGCAGTTCACTGGTTCGAATCCCTAGTGCCGCGTAACGGGGTGAGCTCCCGTGACTTGTCCCAGCTTCTGCCAACCTAGCAATTCAAAAGCACGTAAAAAATACAAGTAGAAAAAATAGGGACCACCTTTGGTGGGAAGGTCACAGCGTTCCATGCACCTTTGGCGTTGAATCATGCTGGCCACATGACCACGGAGACGTCTTCGGACAGCACTGGCTCTTCAGCTTTGAAACGGAGATGAGCACCGCCTCCTAGTGGCAAAATCCAATTTTTTTACTACCGATTCTGTGGGCGTGGCTTGGTGGGTGTGTTGTGGCTTGGTGGGCGTGGCAGGGGAAGGATACTGCAAAATCCCCATTCCCTCCCCATTCCTGGGGGAAGGATACTGCAAAATCCCCATTCCCTCCCCACTCTGGGGTCAGCCAGAGGTGCTATTTGCTGGCTCTCCAAACTGCTCAAAATTTCCGCTACCGGTTCTCCAGAACCTGTCAGAACCTGCTGGATTTCACCCTTGGAACCAGGAATCCTCTAAGGGACACAGTAACATTCCTGGAAAAGAAGTCCAAAGTTTTGGATTTAGGGGCTGAGGGAGGTCACAAAATGTTTTGAGGGCTGCCAATGGGTTCAAGGGCCAGAGCTTGCTCATTTCTGACCTTTCTCAATAGCATTTTCTCTCAAGTTCCCCAGGAGTTAAGGCCAACAAAAAAGCATCAGTTGCTCAAAGTCTTCCAACTGGAAGTGCCAATGGTTGAGCATGAAGCTTGGTGCCTTCAAAGCTTGGCCTTCATCTGTAACCTTGGAACGAACAGCAGAAGCTTCTGAGGATTAACGTTTTTATTTTATTTTAAAACAAACAATCCATCTTCCATTAAACAGTGTGTCGTCTGGGTACAAATGTCTTGAGCAATAACAGTTAAAATTTACAGCCATATTTACTATTTGTCTACTCTTAATACTGATATACATAACATATCTAATACTGTAACAATCCTCATCGTAACTTATTTAATTCTACTGATATATTTTCTATACTTCACTAATCTACTTTTATTTCTAACTTTCATACTTATTCTCTAGCCAACGGTAGAATAGCTCCCATTTAATATAATATAATATTCAGTGTGTTCCTTCTCTTTAAATGCAAGTGTTAACCTATTCATTTCTGCACATTCTAATATTTTCCTAATCACATTCTCATCCGCAGGAATCTCTTCACTTTTTCAGTTTTGTGCAAATACAAGTCTAGCTGCAGTTAATACATGAATAATCAGATATACATTTTCTTTACTATAAGTACAACACGAGTGAGCTGTTATCTTCTCACAGCGCGAGAAACCGTAGCAAGAAATCACTTCTCAGGCAAGGCAGAGACATGATGACGAGAGACGGGGAGTCAACCTCTTCCTTGGCAATCAGGACCTTCACCTCAGGCTTCCAAAATTTTCTTTTTGCCGAGAGAAAAACTCTGTTCAGGCAAATTACTTCAGAAGGAAAACCCAACCAACCAGCCCAGCAACAACCCCTGGGAACAGCCGGAGCAGAGCCAAGTTGCAAATGTTAATTAGCTACACAGCTCAGTATTTTCTCATGTTTATGGGTAACAGAATAACAGAGTTGGAAGGGACCTCCGAGGGCATCTAGTCCAACCCCCTGCTTAAACAGGAGACTGTATACTACTTCAGACAAATGGTTGTCCAATCTCTTCTTCAAAACCTCCAGTGATGGAGCATCTACAACCTCTGGAGGCAACTTCTGTTCCACTAATTAATTGTTCTCACTGATAGGATTTTTTCTTCTTCTTAATTCTAGGTTGGCACTTGAGTATCGTTGCATTATCCTTGGGACCATCCCTTTTTATACAGTACCATCCTATGTTTTAAGAACTATATTTTCTTATTTTGCTGGGTCTTTTTAGAAATTAGCATCTGGCATAAATTGAAATCTACCAGAACGACTCCTACTGCCTCTATGGTAATTACTGTTCATCCATGTCTACTGATACTTTCCTACAAATACTGTATATGGCACGGGGTCTCTATGTACAGATTAACCACTCTAGTAGAAAATCATACATTTCACTACAAGATACCACTAGTAGGAATATAGTGACAGGGTCAGCCCTATTCAGGCCATAGGTTTTTTTAAAAAAGCTTAATTCCTTCATGGAGGTTCCCTGGGAAACATCCAGGGGTGGGCTGCTAAGGGTTCGCAGGTTCGAAAGAATCTCTAGCTAAGATTCTGTGCAGTTCGGAGAACCCCCAAATCCCACTCCTGGCTGGCCCCGCCCGGCCCGCCCCTCCCAGGTGTCCCCACACGGCCCGTTTGGATACAGATAAGTGCAGGGTTTGCCTGGAGGCTCGGGGAGGGCGAAAAAATGGGCCTACTGGAAGTTTGGGAAGGCCGGAAACAGGCCCGTTTCCAGCCTCCAGAGGGCCTCCGGAGCCTGGGGAGGCCGTTTTCGCCCTCTCGGAGGCGTGAGGAAAGCCTCCGGAGCCCGGGGAGGGCAAAAACACACCACCACCCCCGCCGTGGTGCAGGAGGCCGACTAGCCCACACCCACCCAGCAACCGGGCAGAGAACCCTTTGCTAAAATTTTTGAAGCCCACCCCTGGAGACCTCTCCTCCAAACAACCATCTTATCCTCCTCCTTTCTCCTTGGCAAGCATCCGTCTCCACGTTATTTCTTCTCTGCTCTCTTTCTCGGTGTGTCTCTTTCCATCCCCGTTGCAGATGGAAATTGGTTTTACTTGGTCCCACTTCTATTTACGGGAATTGTAGCTTCATGCTGGTGGAAGGGTGGGGGATGGGAAACTGAAACCACAATTCCTTCCTAGCAACTCTAGGCAAACCAGTTTAAAACCAGTTCAGATTTCTAGAGCAGATGTAGGCGCAGATCAGACTATGCTAGCTCAGACCTTAGGAGAACCTCAGGAAACCACAAGACTTGTCTTGATTTTCTGTCCCATGATTTCCAAAGGCAGTTGCTGAATTACACCCAAGTCTTCCTCCCACGTCTCTTCTTGGACAATTCGAGTTCCTGATGTCCTCTCTGATACACATACCCATGACCAACAATCTTGCACACGTAACAGGCTCACTGAGTTTGGGGAAATGATATATTACATTCCTGACTTACAGAACATAGAATCATATGTTCTAAATTTCAAATTCAGAATAGAGCTGGAAGGGACCTTGGAGGTCTTCTAGTCCAGCCCCCTGCTAAAGCAGGAGAGACTATACAATTTTGGACAAGTCCAGTGTCTTCTTAAAGACCTCCAGTGATGAAGCATCCACAACTTCTGAAGGCAAATTCTTCCCCTGATTAATTGTTCTCACTGTTAGAGAATTTTTCCTTAGTTCCAGGTTGCTTCTCTCCTTGATTAGTTTCCAACCATTTATTTTATTTATTTATTTTATTTTATTTTATTGAGTTTGTATATCGCCCTACTCCCGAAGAACTCAGGGTGGTGAACAGCCATAGAATAAAACATATAGATACAAAATTTAAAATAAACTAAAACGAATTAAATAATTTGGCTGAACCATTGCTTCTTGTCCTGCCCTCAGGCGCTTTACTTTTACTTTACTTTACTTTTATTTGATTTGTATACCGACCTACTCCCGAAGGACTCAGGGCGGTGAACAGCCAACAATAAAATACATACATACAAAATTTAACAAGCAGAAATAAAATCGAATTAAATAGTTTGGCCCAGACAGATTAATACCGCAATCAATTTAAAACAAATTTAAACTTTGAATATTAAAATATTTAAAATATTAGAATATTAAAATTGTTTAAAAAGAGGGAGAAAGTTAGGCCAGGCCCGCCTGGTGGAATAAAAAGGTCTTTAGAGCACGGCGGAAGGCGCGCAGATCCAGGATCCTCCGTATCTCCGGGGGGAGCTCGTTCCAGATAGTAGGTGCCCCCACAGAGAAGGCTCTCCCCCTGGGGGCCGCCAGTCGACACTGTTTGGCCAACGGCACCCGGAGGAGCCCCTCTCTATGGGAGTGTACCGGTCGGTGGGAGGCTATTGGTGGTAGTAGGCGATCCCGCAAGAATAGCTTGACTCCCTCTTCTTTGGGGCAGCCCCTGAGATATTGGAAGACTGCTATCATGTCTCCCCAAGTCCTTCTTTTCTTTAGATTAGCCAGACCCAAAACTTGCAGGCATTCTTCATATGTTTTAGCCTCCAGGCCTTTAATCAGTGGTGAAATGTAAAATTTAGTGGTGAAATGTAAAATTTACTACCGGTTCTGTGGGCGTGGCTTGGTAGGTGGGGGGTAATGTGACTGGGTGGGCTTGGCCAACTTTTTTTTTTTTTATAAACTTTTAAAACCATTTTTTCTACAACCTCTTCGGCTTTGAATGGTGGGCTTCTGGTTAGAACCTTTGTGGCTCTTTGAGCGTTTAAGGTTGCCGACCCTGACTTGCTTATTTTTATTTATTTATTTATTTATTTATTTATTTATTTATTTATTTATTAAATTTGTATACCGCCCCTTCTCCCGAAGGACTCAGGGCGGTGAACAGCCCAATAAAATACATAGAATACAAATGCTAAAAAAAACCCATTAAAATACCATTAAATAATTGGAATTTAAAACACCCCAAATTCATAAGACAAATTTAAATATTTAGAAATTTTAAAAAAGTTTAAAAAGAGAGGTAGACTTAGATGTATATATACGCTTTACAGTGCTTTACTGCCCACTTGAAGCGGTTCAAAGAGTCAGTTTATTTCCCCCAACCATCCAGGTCCTCGTTTTACCAACCTCGGAAAGATGGAAGGCAGAGTCAACTTGGCCACTGGGCTCAATTGTGGTCACAAGTCGAGGACCACCCGATTTTTGAATGTCCCACAGAGGCCAGAGTTTGGACTGCGAGGTACCGAACGCCGTGAGATGGAGATCTGCATCTTCATGTGGCTGGAGCAGGCTATGAATATCTTGAATTTCAGAATCAGGCTACTCATACGTTGAGAATAAGGAGAACAATCCCAGCGGCTGAGATTGGCAGACTCCCCTTCCAGACTAATCCTCTACATCATCCCAGCCATTTCTTGCCTGAGGAACATACACAAAAACCACTTAAAATCTCGCCCTACGGAGCCACTGGGCATTTTCCCAGTTTCTTTCGTCAGAGTTACCGTAAGTGAGCTCTCTCTCTCTTTCACACACACATACACACAGAGGCTGCGCAAACACAACACAACCCACTCTGCTTGCCTGCAGAGGGAAACCCAGGCAAACCCCAACAGTTGTGCATTCACCTACACACCGAAGGCAGTGTCGCCGGGATAATTATCCCCCCAAACCATCATGCTGAGATCACAAACTAACAAGGCTTGTTGTGCGTCAGACTCAGGGGAGAGGTCTCCAATTGCTGCAGGCCTCCAGCAAAGATCTTCTCACTCTGCTCTTGGCATCTGAAGCTCCACCAGCCAGATTTATTTCGAAGCCACCACCCAAGGTCCTTGATGTCCTGTAGAGTCTACTTGAGTAATTCCAGTTTTCCAATCATGGCTTCCCTCTGTAAAATGCTACAATAAAAAAACAACCCCAAAACTAATCTTAGTTTATCTCTGGATGTCTATGGGGCTTCTCGGTCCTCCAGGTCATGGTTGTCCCAAAGGTGCTTTTTTCAAGAGGCCACTGGACTTTCTGGTTTTTCTTTGAAGGCCTTTCACTTCTCATCCGAGAAGCTTCTTTAGCTTCAGAGCTGAAGCTTCAGAGTTGAAGAAGCTTCTTGGACAAGAAGAGAAACATCTTCAAAGAAAAACCAAGAAAGTCCAGTTGCCTCTTGAAAAAAGCACCTTTGGGATGCTTATCGCTGGGCTCTGAGTTGGGGTCCTCCTGGATCAATTTGTCCTGGGTTCTCCGGGATACATAAAATGTTCAATATGGGGTCCTTGGTGCTCTCTTGAGCTTGGTGGTTTTCTTGCAGATGTTTCATGACCCAAACGAGGTGACATCATCAGTGCTAGAAGAGAGTGGAAGAGGAGGAGGAGGAGGAGAAAGAGGAGGAGGAGGAGGAGAAGGAGAAGGAGAAGGAGAAGGAGAAGGAGAAGGAGGAGAAGAAGAAGAAGAAGAAGGAGAAGGAGAAGGAGAAGGAGAAGGAGAAGGAGAAGGAGAAGAAGAAGAAGAAGAAGAAGAAGAAGAAGAAGAAGAAGAAGAAGAAGAAGAAGAAGAAGAAGAAGAAGAAGAAGAAGAAGGACGAGGAGGAGGAGGAGGAGGAGGAGGAGGAGAAGGAGAAGGAGGAGGAGGAGGAGGAGGAGGAGGAGGAGGAGGAGGAGGAGGAGGAGGAGGCTCAACCCAGTTCAACCCTGAGCTACAAATATTCTCTTCTAAAATGATCAGTGTCCACGAAGCTCTTCTTCCCATGTCAGAGAGGCAACGTGAGTGAGATATCAGGGGCACAATAACACAACTCTAGATGACTCACCACAACGATTTAGTTCAATTCTTAAATGCCGAGTTGGAAAACAGGTTGCACCAGCACGATTATCTTCTGAGCCCCTTCTTTGGTCTGTGGGATGTTTCCCCCCGGATTGTTGTTGCACAATGGCTGCACAGCTTGACTTATTTGAGAGGTCGCTTAAAAGATTCATAAAGAATGAAATTAAACATCTCTCCCGTCATTGCATGGCTGACAAAATACACATTGCCTGCATGTTTCGTTTGGATGGAAAGAAGACAGGTTGTCGTGTTTTGCTTGCGAAAATCCCCGGCCTTCACAAATCAGATTTTTGTCAGTAAGTACACATTGTGAGTGACCTGATAGTAAATCCTTCTGGATTAAATAAGATTCGCTTTGGAAAAAGAACAAAAGCTCAGCCATGGTTCCACTGCGAGGACTACGCAGGAAATGGTGATCCAAAAATTCATGGCCTTCAACAAACTCGAATCACAGGGGCCTTCAAAATGTCAAGATGGCTTTAGCTATCAAGGAGAGGAGCAACCTAGAACTTTAATCGAGGAGAGATCTAACCCTGAATTAAGGAGAAATTCTTAATGTTAGTGAGAACAATTAACAGGTGGGGACAACAGCAGACTGAGTTGGCCTACCCTCACTCCAGCAGTGAAATCCAGCCGGATCTATCCGGTTCGCATGAACCGGTAGCGCCTGTGACAGGAGGTTCCCCCCACCCACCGGGACGTCATTATGTCCTGTTTTTTACCCTCTGCTCATGCTCACATTCCCGAACCAGTAGCGAAGGTAAGTGCATTTCACCGCTGCCTCACTCCCTGATGGTTGATGTCAACTTTATATATATATATACATACATGTTTTCTCAGGTTTTCGCGGGTGTTTGTATGTAGGTCTTTGGTTATTCGGGTCTTCTCCCACGTAAAATTGGAAGTGTCTTGGCGACGTTTCGACGAAGTCTCATTCGTCATCTTCAGGCTGGTGTTCTCGGCTTCATGCATTGTTCCTGGAAGCACGAAGCCGAGAACACCAGCCTGAAGATGACGAATGAGACTTCGTCGAAACGTCGCCAAGACACTTCCAATTTTACGTGGGAGAAGACCCGAATAACCACAGACCTACATATATATATATATATATATATATATATATATATATAATAATACATAAAGATTCCATTTTTAGTTAAACAGTGTGTTGTCTGGGTACAAATATTTTTAGGAAATAATAATCAAAGGGTTTACAACAATATTCATTACATTGGTTTTCATTCTATAGTAATAATACCATCGGGAAGGAGATCTAGAAGTATAGCCAGCTGCACAAAGAGGCTGAAGAACAGTTTTTATCCATGGGCTCTCAGACTCCTGAATGAGAAATAACATCGTAACTACGTAGTACGATGGACTGCAGGGCCGGTGTAATGGGTAACATGTTCACACGAGGACAATAGGACTAGCTGTTTTGTTAATATGATTTATTGGGTTAGGGATTTTCTGTCTTCACTTTTATTTATTTATTTATTTATTTATTTATTTATTTATTTATTTATTTATTTATTTATTTATTTATTGGTTCGGTTTATATGCCGCTCTTCTCCGGAGACTCAGGGCGGCTTACAATGCGTTAAGCAATAGCCGTCATACTTTTGTATATACCTGCTTAGTAGGGCTTTCGGCCCCCCGTAAGTGGTGTTCTTTTTTATACAAAGTCAGCTTATTGGCCCCCCCCCACAAACCGGGTCCTCATTTTACCGACCTCGGAAGGATGGAAGGCTGAGTCAACCTTGAGCCTGGTGAGATTTGAACTTGCAGTAATTGCAGGCAGCTGGCAGCTAAGTGCTACTTAACAGCACTTTAGTCCGCTGCGCCACCAAGGCTCTTGAGTTGTATTATGTTGTGTGGGCGGGGGGGGCGCTGAGGGAGCTCAACCAATCTCATTGTATATATGCTGTGCACTGACAATAAAGATTTGAAAATACTAATAATAAACTCTATGACTATCATTAAGTGTTGTACCTTAGAATTCTTGATGGACGTATCTTCTCTTTTATGTACACTGAGAGCGTATGCACCAAGACAAATTCCTTGTGTGTCCAATCACACTTGGCCAATAAAGAATTGAATTGAATTCGACTCTACTCTACACTACACTACACTACTCTACTCTACTCTATTCTATTCTATTCTTTTATGTACACTGAGAGCATATGCACCAAGACAAATTCCTTGTGTGTCCAATCACATTTGGCCAATAAAATTCTATGATGATGATGATGATGATGAATAACAATAATAATAATAATAATAATAATAATAATAATAATAATAATAATAATATTTGCTTATCCATTTTAACAAAGCTCCCTAATATCATTAGTCCTTTTCTTTTATCTACATGTTTCTAACTTTCTGTTTTTATTAGCTAGCCATTGATAAAATAAGTCCCGTGTCAAAAAGTATTCACTTTCTTCCTTTTCCTTAATTGTAAGCGTTAGTCTATCCATTTCTGCACATTTTTTAAAATCACATTTTCATCTGTAGGGGTCTCTTCACTTTTCCACTGTTGTGTCAACTCTTGTTCTTGGCCATCGGGACGTAGATGAGGCTGGCAGAATGTTCTCCATCCCTGGGAGATGATGACCTGTTGGCCAAGCTTGGCGTTCAGCCGAGCTTTTGAAACCTTCAGGCAGCTGAAGGTGGAGGTGGCAAGGGCCTGTTCACCTGTGCAGGGAAAATGATAGGGTTTGGCTAATTGCAGCCTGACAAGCTGTCCTTTTCATTTCTAAGCCTGGTGGGAAAAGCAGAGGAGACACGTTTTGACTGCATAGGTTGAAATAAAAGAATGAAAAAAGAAACCAAGAGTTGCCTCCACTGAGCCATCAGTGGATATCTAGATCTCCTTCCTGATTGTATTATTATTACTATAGAACGAAAACCAATGTAATGAAAACTTCAGAGCTTTCTCCTCCAGCCAGAAACTTTTGATCCACATTCAGATTAGTAGAGTTGGAAGGGACCTTTGTAGGTCATCTAGTCTAACCCCCTGCCCAAGCAGGAGATCCTACCCCATTTCTGACCAATGGCAGTCCAGTCTCTTCTCAAAAGCTTCCAGGGATGAAGCTCTCACAGCTTCTGAAGGCAACTTCTGTTCCATGGGTTGATTGTTCTCTATGTAGAAAATTCTTCCTTATTTCTAGGTTGAATCTCTCCTTGATCAGTTTCCATCCATTGTTCCTTGTCTGGCCTTCGGGTGCCTTGGAAAATAGCTTGACCCCCTCCTCTCTGTGGCAGCCCCTCAAATATTGGAAGATGCTATCCTGTCTCCCCTGATCCTTCTCTTCATTAGATCAGTCATGCTTAATTCCTGCAACCGTTCTTCGTATGTTTTAGTCTCCAGGCCTTTGATCATCTTAGACAGATTCAGATTCACAGAGTTGGAAAGGACCTTTGTAGGTCATCTAGTCCAACCCCCCGCCCAAGCAGGAGACCCTACACCATTCCTGACAGATGGCAGTCCAGTCTCTTCTTGAAAGCTTCCAGTGATGAAGCTCCCACAACTTCTAAAGGTAACTTCTCTTCCATGGGTTGATGGTTCTCATTGTTAGAAAATTTCTCCTTTTTTCTAAATTGAATTTCTCCTTGATCAGTTTCCATCCATTGTTCCTTGTCTGGCCTTGGAAAATAGCTTGACCCCCTTCCTCCTCTCTGTGGCAGCCCCTCAAATACTGGAAGACTGCTATCCTGTCTCCCCTGGTCCTTCTCTTCACTAGACTAGCCAGGTCCAGTTCCTGCAACCGTTCTTCATATGTTTTAGCCTCCAGTCCTCTAATCATCCTGGTTGCTCTTCTCTGCACCCTTTCTAGAGTCTCCACATCTGTTTTATAGTGTGGTGACCAAAACTGGATGCAGGATTCCAAGTGGGGCCTTACCAAGGCATTATAAAGTGATAGTAGTACCTTACTTGATACTGTTGGGGCTTCACATCTCTCTCTCTCAGCCTCACCTCAGGACATTTTTATTTTGCCTGCCCCGCTACAATCAAGGAGCAATTTAAAAACGGGCAACAAGTTTTGCTCCGGTCATTCAGAGTTTCTCTTTTTTTGTGTGTGCAAAAAAAAAAAAAAAAAAAAAAGTGTGCAAACCGGTTGTGGGAATGACCCACTTTCTCGGTGGCACGTGAGAAGGCGAGAGAGTGAGAGTGCTTGAGAGAAAATGCAAGGGACGAAGAGATTCTCTCCGAGCAAAAAGTGACTCATATCAGTGCCGGAGAAGAAGAGGCGTGCAAATGCCACTCCACCCCGCTGTGCTAAACAAATAAAGCTGCATTATTTCATCGGTGCAAAATCTCTTTGGGTGATGGTGCCCTAAGGACATGCCTGGCGTCCTGATTCAGTCCCGTGACATTCCTCTTCTAAGGGCAGAGGAGAAAGCCAAGAAAATGTCAATAAACCCTCTGTAGTTAAAGCAATGATTCCTTTATTAGGATACCAGCAGCCCCAGCAAAACATTTCTCTCTCACTACAGGCTAACGTCCAGTCGGTTAGGGAGATGAATAGTTATCTGCAACCTCTATTCATCTCCATCCCCTGCCTCTTATCCCCAGAGCTAGAGTGGGGCTTCGCTAGCAGTGGTGGCTCTTCCGTCCCAAGGACCGGCCCATAGATTTCCATTGCTCTCCTCTCCTCTGCCTTCTGTGCATCCACGCATCAGGCACTGGACCCAGCTGTTCCTCCTCTTCCTCATCAGCCACCTCCAGACCTGGGGGCTGTTGACTCTCCATCTGAAGGCTGATGGACATCCCAGGCTCTGCCTCTGACAGCTCAATTCCCCCTCGGAGCTCACAGGTTGCCTTGATGCTGACCCAAATTTTCAGCCTCTTTTAGGAAAAATGTTTTTAGGGAAAAAAGTGTCTCTTATACTCCAAAAAATACAGTAGTTCCACGGTTATTGAGTGATCCAGGCTTCCTTATTGTCAGAAGAGGATCGCACGATCCCAGAACCAAGGAAACTTCTTGGATGAGAAGCAAAACATTTTAAAGGGGGGGAAAAAAACACACACACACACAAGAAAATCAAATCTGGGTGTCCTCCTAGACTCACAGCTAAGATTGGAACAACATCTGACAGCTGTGGCTACGGGGACCTTTACACAGGTTCGCCTGGTGCACCAATTGCAACCCTACTTGGATCAGGAGGCTCTCCTCACAGTCACTCATGCCCTTGTCACCTCATGGTTAGATTATTGCAACGCACTCTACATGGGGCTACCCTTGAAGAGTGTTCAGAGACTACAGTTGGTCCAGAACGCAGCCGCGCGAGCTGTCGTGGGTGCACCTAGATACACCCACATTACACCAATTCTCCGCGAGCTGCACTGGCTCCCTATTGGTCTCCGGTCACAATTCAAGATGTTGGTTATTACCTTTAAAGCCCTACATGGCCAGGTTATCTTCGAGACTGCCTTCTGCCGCATAGCTCCCAGCGACCGGTAAGATCCGACAGAGTTGGTCTCCTCCGGGTCCCGTCAGCTAAATAATGTCGGTTGGCGGGATGGCGGGGGAGGGCCTTCTCTGTGGCTGCCCCAGCTCTCTGGAACCAGTTACCTCCTGAGGTCCAGACCATCCCCACCCTATTGGCCTTCCAGAAAGCAGTGAAGACCTGGCTTTTCCAGCAGGCCTGGGGCCGTTGATCTCGCTACGGCGATCTTGCGAGACCCAGCTATGGAATGGAGTGCATGGGTTTTTAATATTTTGTTTTAAAAAATTTTACAGGATATTGTTCGCATTGTTTTTTGCTGTAAACCACCCAGAGTACCAAAGGAGTTGGGCGGCATAGAAATGTGACTAATAAATAAGTAAATAAATAAATAAATACAATCCGGTTGCCTTTTGGAAAAGCCCCTTTGGGATCACCTTTGTGATCTGGATGGTTGAGAATCTCTGGAGACATTCTGCAAATTTATGTGCCCCTAGTGAAATTGCCACGAGGATTTCACACCCATCACTTCCACCCCCTGGAAGCAAAAGCCTTTTGGACAGAAAGTTTGCAGACGGGAAGTCTGAAGGCTTGCGGTGGGCAAAAAGAGGAAGAAGAATTGCGACAAAGGAGGTTGGCGCAAGTCGCACGTGGAAGGAAACGCACACATCCTCGAGCAACCCACACCCGTACACTCTAGGTGGCTCTTATTTTCCCCTCTCCTCACCGTCTGCCTCCACCCCCTGGCACCGCAAGCGTGGGCACGGAGGAACTCCAGGCCTCAGGCCACCACAGATAAGAAGGAGCTGCCTCGAGGAGATGCTAAATATAGAAAGAGGACATCAGAGTAGACGGATGAGTCAGTGGTCTGGGCTCTGAGCATCCCCTCCCATGGTCTGCCATGCCATTTTTTCCTAATAGGTTTTATTTTTGATAGGCAGCAGACTTATAGGTCAGTAGTTCCTCCTGCCATCACTCTGCTAATTCTTACCTAATACCTAAAACTCGTGGTTGACAAAGCATGGGGACTACCAAGTTCTGTCTAATGTGTGTGCTTATTAACCGATCAAGTGTGGCTGTAGTATTTTTTTCCCCCCATTTATTTTTATATTTTCTCTTTACATACAATAAGTGCCTAGTGAACTAGCCAGAGGTGGGTTTTCAGCAGGTTCTGACCAGTTCTGGAGAACCGGTAACGGAAATTTTGAGTAGTTCGGAGAACCGGTAGTAAAAATTCTGACTGGCCCCACCCTCATCTATCCTCAGCCTCCCAAGTCCCAGCTGATCGGGAGGAAATGGGGTATTTTGCAGTAATCTTCCCCTGGAGTAGGATGGGAATGGAGATTTTACAGTATCCTTCCCCTGCCACGCCCACCAAGCCACACCCACAAGACCGGTAGTAAAAAATTTTGAAACCCACCACTGGAACCAGCGTACCGTCTGGATCAGTTGCTTACCTAATAATACTTTTTAAAGTCCTAATTTCTAACTGTTATCCAGGGGTGGGGTTGAAAAATTCTAGCAACCCGTTCTCTGCTTGGTTGTTGGGTGGGCATGGTCATGGGAGCATGGCCTACTCGGCCTCCTGCACCATGGCTCTAGAGGCTTTCTTTGAGCCTCCAGGAGGGCCCCAGGCTCCGGAGGCCCTTCTGAACTTCCAGTAGGCCCGTTTTTCACCCTCCCTGGGCTCCTCGAGTCTCAGAGAGGGCGAAAGATCCTCCACTGGGCTCCGGAGGCCCTCCAGAGGCTGGAAACAGGCTCATTTCCGGACATCTCCAGAGGGCCTTCGAGGGGGTGGGGAAGGCTGTTTTTGCCCTCCCCAGATGCATAGAGAGGATCTGGAGCCAGGTGAGAAAGAAAAACAGGCCTACCAGGCCATCACGTACCAGGACCGGGGGGGAAGGGGGCTTGCGCGCGCATGTGCAGGGCGAGGCACATAGAATTATGGGTGTGGGCACGCACATGCACAAACCTCCCTGCCCCCCCCTCCTGGCACATGATGGCAAAAAGGTTAGCCATCACTGTTCTATAGTACTCTGTGTCTTCCTTTTCTTTTATCTTCAGTGTTAGTCTGTCCATTTCTGCACAGTCTAGTGTTTTTAAAATTATATCATTTCCCTCGTTCATCCAGTGTTGTGCAAATACAATTCTTGCTGCTGTCAAGACATGTAATATCAAATATACATTTCCTTTATCATATTTTTCTGGTATTATGCCTAACAGAAATAGTTCTGGCTTATAGTCTATATGCTGTCTTAATATTTTTTTTAACTACGTAGGAATTTTCGTGCAATTTTTTTTTTCCCTTTTGGGCACGTCCACCACATGTGATATGTGCCCGATGTTTGATTACATTTCCAACATTTGGTGGACCTGTTTTTAAACATTTTTGTTACCTCGCAGGTGGTAAATGCCACCTATTTTATATGAATTTTCTTTATACATAGTTGGAGTGTAGCTGTAGTATTATATTACCCATTCATTATTTCTTATTTTCCCCTTCTATCCGTTGCCCACTTTTAGTGGCCAACTCTGGGAAAATTTGCACAACACGTGCCGGCAGCAAGTGCCCGATTTCCCATCAACAAGGAGTGGGAGCAGAGCTGAGTAAGAGCTGGCAGGGAGGTTGCTGCTCATCTCCAAAAGCAACCTGCCAAGCTGGGCGAGGTCCCAACATCTCCACCCACTTCAGCTTGGGAGAAGGACCTCATGTCCATGGCAGGTGACTTTGTGGCCCATTTTGGAGTGGGAGATGGTTGAGAGCAAGGTGAGGCCAACCTGGGAACTAGCTTTGACCAGAAAAAAGACAGAAAGAGAAACAACAGGAGAACATCTGGTTTAGCTTTGGGGACATCTAGTGTGCAATCACCAACAGCCAAGGGTTTGTTAAGCCTAGCTTTAAAACTTCTACATGTATGTACTACCTATCCTGCAGACACCTCGTGCAGTCTGTCTCTCTTTTTTTTTACTTCCCATCCTCCAGAGGTCTTGAACCCACAACGGTCCACCTGGAAATTCTGGAAGCCAGGAAGCTGCAGGTTAACCAGCCTGCTCCACGGATGCATTAAGCAGGTTCTGACCAGTTCTGGAGAACCAGTAGCGGAAATTTTGAGAAGTTCGGAGAACTGGTAGTAAAAATTCTGACTGGCCATGCCCCCATCTATTCTCTGCCTCCTGAGTCTCAGCTGATCGGGAGGAAATGGGGTATTTTGCAGTAACCTTCCCCTGGATTGGGGAAAGAATGGAGATTTTACAGTATCCTTCCCCTGCCACACCCATCAAGCCATGCCCACCAAGCCACACCCACAGAACCAGTAGTAAAAAATGTTGGCAGATGGTAGTCCAGTCTCTTCTTGAAAGCTTCCAGTGATGAAGCTCCCACAACTTCCGAAGGCAACTTCTGTTCCATAGCTCGATTGTTTTCACTGTCAAAAAATTTCTCCTTATTTCCAGGTTGAATCTCTCCTTGTTCAGTTTCCATCCATTGTTCCTTGTCTGGCCTTTGGAAAATACCTTGACCGCTTCCTCCTCTCTGTGGCAGCCCCTCAAATATTGGAAGACTGCTATCCTGTCTCCCCTGGTCCTTGTCTTCCCTAAACTAGCCAGGCCCAGTTCCTGCAACCATTCATCGTATGTTTTAGCCTCCAGTCCCCTCATCATCCTGGTTGCTCTTCTCTGCACTTTTTCTAGAGTCTCCACATCTTTTTTATAATCTGGTGACCAAAACTGGATGCAGGACTCTAGGTGTGGTCTTACTAAGGCTTTAAGGCTTTGGAAAATATCTTGACCCCTTTCCTCCTCTCTGTGGCAGCTCCTCAAATATTGGAAGACTGCTATCCTGTCTCCCCTGGTCCTTCTCTTCACTAGACTAGCCAGGCCCAGATTTGATAAGGCCTTTTTCTAAAAATGGTTCACTGGCTCTGGGGATGCCGATGTTGATGCTCAGGTATTGATGCTACCTTGATTTTGAATGCTCTTTTGAAACCACTGGTGAAGAAACCCCCCAAAAGGTCCAATCAGGGATGCAAAAGTGGAGAGGGCAATGCTGTGGATCTGATTTTAGGCTCTTGATTATTTTATGTACGGACTACATTGGGGTTAATTTGTGGTTCAGTGTATTGTGGAAAGCCATAAAAAGGGTTGTTTCATAAACACGTCTAGCTTGTGCGGCACACTAAACCACAAACAAGCCAACAATCTATTAACCTAGTCTTATGCAAACTCAGCGGTAGACTTCAAAGTCTCCCGACGCAATCATCAAAGTAGAAAAGAAAACCAGCCATGAGCAAGACGGAGAAAGAAGTAGCTTTCTTTGTGTCTAACTCAGTTTTTCTCAACCTTGGCCGTTGGACGATGTGTGGACTTCAACTCCCAGAATTCCCCAGCCAGCTCTGCTCTGCTGGGGAATTCTGCTGGCTGGGGAATTCTGGGAGTTGAAGTCCACACATCGTCCAACGGCCAAGGTTGAGAAACACTGGTCTAACTGAAGGATGGAGTCTAGAATGCGTTGGGTTGCCCAGGAACATTCCAACTGAGAGATTCCAAGATTGCAGTCGTGCTTCCATGAGAAGCAATGAAGTAGCTTTTACTGGTTTTTATCGGATCCATCAATCTGCAAGGGAGGACCAGGGAACTCACCATGGGAGTTCCTCCAGGTTGGGCACATCCGCTGTGGAGCCTCGGATGGGTCCCAATATCCCACACATTACAATGGGATGTTATAGGTTGATCATGCCAAATATACAGTAGTGGCCAAAATTGTGGAAACCTTTTGGGAAAAGTGTATTTTTGAGATTGGATGGCTAATAACACCATATATTTTTTCTGGAGTTTCAAGATAATCCTATTCCGCTGCTGAAATGACCTGGGAATAGCCCAGACCTTCACCCAATTGAAAATCTATAGAGCCAACTAAAGAAACTTGTTAGTCAGAAGCGACCCAGCAATAAAACCCAGTTAATAGAAGCCATCCTTCAATCTTGGTTTCACATTAGAACAGCTGCAGAACTCAAAGACGTGGTTCACTCCATGGGAAGATGTTGTAAGGTCATCATTCACACTAAAGGTTACCCAACGAAGGATTAACTGACATGGGGATCATTTTTGTGTATCTCGTTTTTTTCTACGTGTTTCACATTTTCTTCCTTATACCACAACTGCTATTCTAACAGCAAATCCTTCCTAAAAGTGATTGCATTACATTCTTGATTCAATGATCTTTCCATTGATATATAATTTTATGGTACTGCTCCAAAAAAAAAAAAAAAAGTGGTGTAATTAGCTAGTTTTAGAAAATACACTTTTCCCAAAAGGTTGCCATAATTTTGGCCACTACTGTCAAATTTTTTTTTTTTTTTTAATTTGATTTATATGCCGCCCTTCTCCGGAGACTCAGGGCGGCTTACAATGCGTTAAGCAACAGCCTTCATTCTTTTGTATATTTTATACAAAGTCAGCTTATTGCCCCCACAAACTGGGTCCTCATTTTACCCACCTTAGAAAGGATGGAAGGCTGAGTCAACCTTGAGCCTGGTGAGATTCGAACCAGCAGAAATTGCAGGCAGCTGTGTTAATAACAGGGTGCATTAAACCACTGTACCATCAAGGCTCTTCTTGCTTCTTGTGCTTCTTGCTTAACAATTGTTATGTAGAAGACTGAATCATGCAATTAACACATGTAGATTCTGCGGTGGCTTTATCGTAGAATCCTAGGACTGGATGGGACTTTGAAGGTCTTCTAGTCCAACCTCTTGCTCAAGGCAGGAGCCTTATAACATCTATTCGAATGGTTGTCCAGCTTATTTTTGGAAACCTCTAATGATGGAGCACCCACAAGTCTGGGAGTCAAGATCCATTGGATTTGTTGTCCATTGATAAATTGTTCTACCAGAAAATGTCGCTTCTAGGGTGGATCTTTCTTTAACAAGCTGTTGTGGCTCCGTTACCTGAGCCAGTGCCATCGGCAGGAGAGGACTCCGAGAGTGAAGGAGAGGAGTTGGCAAGGCCTCTCTCTCCAGGACCCTCCTCTCTGGCAATGCCTTCAGTGTCTGCCGAAGGGCAAGAGATAGGGCCACGTCCATGCAGCCACAGATGGATAGTAATGAGGGAGATGAGTCTTGGCTGGATCCACGCCAGCGTCGCAGAGATAAGCGCATGCAACAGAAGAAAAGGCGTGCCCTAGATTAGGTTGAGTCACTGGACCACACCCCACAGGGTATAAAAGGGAGCGTGGTGGCCAGTCAAACCTTGTGACGAACAAAGCTGAAAGCTTCCACGCCATTCTGCATTGCCGGACTTTTTGCTATAGACTTTGCTGGATTATCTCTGGACTTGATTGACTCTGTAATTATTGAGCTGCTTTCCTTTGATGTATCAGAAGTGGGGAGAAGTTATCTCTCCTCTTCGTAAGTAATAAACTCTTGGCAGGCAGCCACTAGGTTGTTGCCAAGTTCCGTTATCATAAGGAAAAGGATTTTGCCGGCTGGTTTGGTCTTTAACTCTTGAACGTCTGTTGGTGTGTGTGTGTGTGCGTGGGGTTGGGGACAGAACACAAGCTTCCACCCATCATTTCTTGTCCTGCCCTCTGGTGTCCTAGTGAATAAGTCAATCCAAATATCAGAAGATAGTCATCATGTCACCCCAAGTCCTTCTCTTCATTGGACTACTAGATAAATCGATTTCCCTCAACCATTCATCATATGATTGGGCCACCAGCCCCCTGATCATCATTGTTGCTCTTTCCTGCATTCTTTCTAGGGTCTCAGCATCTTTTCTGTATCATGGTGACCAGAAGTGGAGACAGTTGTTTGTTGCAGGAGGTCAAGTGCTGCTTGTCACATGCCCTGGCCACGCCCACCATGGCCATGCCCATCCAGCCGGTCATTAGGGCAGAGAACCGGTTGTTAAATTATTTGAATCCCAGCACTGCTTAACTCCCTCAACAAAGCAAACTTCAAACCTTCAACGTGATCTTTATGTTCAAGAGAGTTTCTAGTCCCTGCTGATATCCTTGTAGACAGAATGAATCTACATCATCAATTAGGCTCAATCGTATGGTATAATTTCTGGAAAGTATTTTCTCCCCAGGAAAAGAAAAGAAAAAAAAAATCAACCCAGAATGGTAAAGATCCAGAGGACTACAGTACAATTTTTTCAAATTTGTATGAGCCTGAGTGGCGCAGCAGACTAATGCTACTGTTAAAAGGTAGTATTTAGTTTCCAGCTGCCTGCAATTACTGCGAGTTCGAATCTCACCAGGCTCAAGGTTGACTCAGCCTTCCATCCTTTCTAAGGTAGGTAAATTGAGGACCCAGATTGTGGGGGCAATAAGATGACTTTGTATAAAATATACAAAAGGATGAAGGCTATTGCTTAACGCAATGTAAGCCGCCCTGAGTCTCCGGAAAAGGGTGGCATATAAATAAATAAATAAATAAAACTTCATAACGCGTGGATCTCCACTCCCAAAATTCCCTAGCTAGCATGCTGGCTGGGGAATTCTGCGAGTTGAAGTCCGCTCAACTTAAAGTTGTCAATTGTGAAAAAAAACACTGGACTACAAGCAGTGTTAGGGAACAATTTCACAAACCAAATTTATAGCCAAGGACCAAATCTATAAAATACAATCAATGTACAGTACAAAGAAAATAAAGTTAATACAGTAAAAGGCCCATGATTTTTTTTAAAAAAGTACTTTGTATTTTAGTTTTAGGCGATTGTGTTAATTAGTACAAATGAAGGTCCCTAGCTTAACTACTGCCAAAAAAAGGGATCTGCCAATGTGATTGCTTTGACTAACAAGTTTTATTTGTTATTTAAAGCAACATTGGAGAAATGCTTTCTACATGGAACAACCCTATCACTGGCCCTTTAAATTCTCAAAGGCATTCTAAAGTCAATTCAATGTACATAGATAAAGCATCTATACACACTTACCATTCCCAGTAAGCAAACAAATTTTGAATAGAATAGAATAGAATAGAATAGAATAGAATAGAATAGAATAGAATAGAATAGAATAGAATAGAATAGAATAGAATTCTTTATTGGCCAAGTGTGATTGGACACACACAAGGAATTTGTCTTTGGTGCATATGCTCTCGGTTTACATAAAAGAAAATACGTATAAGAAAATGACAGATACCTTCTCAAGCAGAGTTATCGACCAAATGTTATCGAGCAAAATATTGTACAAATATTGTATCTCCATTGGCAGGCAATGATTAACTTTGCTCCGAAAAATCAAAGGGACAAAGTTTCTAGTTTCATAACGTTTTCCGTCTCTGCTTTCTCACCTTAAGCCTTGACTGTGGTAGACTATGAACAAGAAACTCTGCATTTTATCAATAATGCAGTCTACACATCCTACTAACTGGTTGTTTTTTTTTTTTTTTTGAATAAACCATAAATGATTAGATTTGCAAAATACAGGAAGCCTTAATTTGAGGGAAGCACGAATGGGGGAGTTTGGGGTTATTGAGGTAGGCTGAGGCCCAGGAATTTCAAGATCTTTAAGAAGATAGGAATTTGTTTCTTTTTTTTTATTTCTTGGGCAGAAGCCGGCTGGAGTTTTAAAGAGTTTTGCTCCTTAAAAAGTTCTGATGTTAAATGTTTTGGACCTGGCCACACCACAGATAATCTGGGATTAATTTACAGATCTCAAAAATAGGAGGGAGGGCGATTGCCTGGAACCTGTGGACCTTGTCTTCCTTGTCATAAAGTCTGACTTACAAGACCTCTTGGATAGTGTCTGTTAAGTGAGCCTAGCCAATGGCATGCTTTTATTCTCCAGTTAATAAACCTGTTGGATATGTGCAGAATGCAGTCCAGAAAAGCAGAAAAGCATGAATGACAAGGCAGCTGTCTTAGAACTACTTATTAGATCTGGGCTGCAGAAACCCAACCCACCACTAGGCAGCAGCAAAGAGTTGGAATTTTCTGTCTCTCTCTCTCTCTCTCTCTCTCTCTCGCCATCTGGTGGCTCTTCATGTTTCTGTAGCCAAGATATCAAATCCTAAACTTATACTGTATTTTTCAGACAATAAGGCATACTTTTTTGTCTCCCAAAAGGGGGTGAAAATCTCTGTGCATCTTATAGACCGAATATTGCCGAAGCCCCACCCGTCCGCCAGCTGTTTTTTGGCGTCCTCATGCCCTGTTTTTAGGCCTTTTTTGGGTTTTTTTTCAGGCCTTTTTTTTGGCCTATTTTTGAGGCTTTTTTCAGCCTGTTTTTGAGGGGGGTTTTGGCCCATTTGGGGGGTTTTGGGCCCATTTTTGGGATGCTTTGGAGAGCCTTCTCTGTGGCGGCACCTACGCTCTGGAACGACCTGCCCCCAGAGATACGCACGATACCAGACCTCTGG